>OX104113.1:97828827-97911960 GCA_944474755.1 Limnoperna fortunei | reverse complement strand
GTTCTTCTTCAGTTTGAAAAAGGTAAAAGCAGAAGCCTAATCTTTCGAATAAGAACATGTTGGAAAATAAAATTGTCAGATAAACGTATAGATCAATAGTTGCCAATAAGCCATATGAACAAGGAAATTATTGCATATTTTTTCGTGTATATTAAAAAAATATGTACATTGTAAGTAAAATTGTATGAAAATTTACAAAATTATCAATTAGTGGCTGTAATAGTAGAGTTATCGTTTCGAACGAAAAAATGTTTGTTACATTTACGTTTTAAAATAGACATATTCAATGGTAGTTTGCGTTGAAAATTCACATTAAAAATAATTGAAAAAAACAACGGCAAGACTCTTCATTCAAAGAAAATAAATAGAGTTACCTTTCTTTGTACACATGATATGTTTGATTACATCGGGTACAGTTGTGTATTCTACGGAAGCTGTCAGCCGTGATTTCTGTGACCGAACTAAATGGTAAGGTACACTTACAAACATTCTCCTTAGTTGTAGACTGCTTATTACTTTCGTGCCATTAAACGTGTTATCATATATTATTATACCTCACTTTCATTTACAATGTTAATCTTCCATAGGCCACCGTGATATATAAGTACTGTCAAAAAAAATTTACTGTCGGAAAAATACTGTCTCCCGCTAAAAATACTGTCACCCGCTACCATAGTTACGGAATTATACTGTACCATTCGCGCATGCGCAATATCTATTTTTACATTTCCGTTGTAAACATAATAATGTCAAGCAACAAACGTTTGTTCTACCACAAACGAGGCAGATTTAAAGATTCTGAATACTGTTAGTTTACTTTTATTGTTAAATTGCTGTTGCTGGCTCATTACCATTATTACATAAATTAAATACCATTTAGAATAAAGTTGTTTATGTTTTGAATAGTTTTTCGGTATAATAAAATAAATGTTACATGTCTGACAGGGTGACAGTAAAATTGTCAACTTTCGAAAATACTGTCAACCGAGGCGAAAGCCGAGGTTGACAGTATTTCCTCAAGTTGACAATTTTACTGTCACCCTGTCAGACATGTAATATTTATATAATGTATGTGTATACTTCATGTGCTATTTTTTTAATGACAGTAATTTCAGTTGCTTTTAGTAATGCTGTCACTCATTCTTGATGGATTCTACTCTAATGGCAACTGGTTCAATCCTACTCTAATGGCAACTGGTTCAATCCAACTTTACCACCATGCGAATAAATATATGTTTGACACAGATTTTCTATTTCACTAAATAAATATAGAAACAGAAGATTGCGCTTATCTAGAATAATAATGACCTTTTCCATATTGCCTTGGTATCATACCGAGAACCCAATAACAGATATAGAGCTAAAATGGGTCAAGGTATGTAATTAGGGCAGATATGGAAAAGGTCATGTATTATTCTACTTATCATACTTAAAATGTCAACATACTAAGCCGGAAATGCCGGCATAGCATTAACACGAGAGGATCAATATTATTAGTTAAAAGATTCAGTTGATGACTAATTCAAGATATACAGGGTTAGTAAATTTTTATATGTGGCGATCCACATAACCATATACATCTTGTACAAGCTTAGCCACTTGCTCGTTAAGTAATAATATTGAGCCTCTCGTTTCTCTCCTACCGACGGTCCTTAAACATCGGAATTCAAGCAATTATAGATTATTTACGTTTTTTGAAACGAGATAAGTAAACACCGCGATGTCAGAATGTTACAAAACAGCGATACACAGATTACTAACGTTTTTTGAAACTCGATGCATTTTGTCATCATCTCATCTCAGGGCATTATTAAACTTTTAAGTCATAAATGAAATTCGAAACCCTTTTAAGGATCTCTGAATCTTAAGCTTGCAGTAAACCAATCGGTAACTATCAACCATAGTTTAAGCGTTGAAATGCGAATGGTGTCCGTGAGAAAAAAGGAGGTTTTATTAAAAATTAGAGACTATCTCATTCAGATTATATTTCATAGGCATAGCACCCATAAAATAGTTGTACGGGCGGTTAAGGGTCGACAGCACGTTTACCGTGAATGATGTTCTATAAATTAAATTTAAATCAATATATTGATTTCAATAATCAAATTATTCATATGCACCAAATTTTTAATCTGATATTGGAACTGATTCCAATTGTATGCGACTTTATAAAGCAGTCATTGGCACTAAGAACATAGGGTCCACATTGGTCAAAGTTCCTCTAGTATAATATTTTAAATACACGCATTTAACTAGCTGTTGTTATCTTGTTTGTATTATGTAATGATATTCTCTATACTTTTTTTGTCGTATTGTCATGCGTATTGTTTATTATGTAATAGTTTATGTTTGCTTTACCCGTACGGGTGTAACTTTCGCAAATAAAGGTTATTATTAAATATAGATAAGGGTTTTCCATGTGCAATTATTTGTCACTTACCAAACTGCGCTCGAAATCATAACGGTTGCTGTATTATATTGAAAGTTATTTTTAAAAAATAGATTTATGTTGATTTTTTTTAAAATTAAAGAGTATATGCGATGAAATTCTATCATTTTTCATTTCAACTTACAAAAAAAGCTGGTAAGGTTTTCCGTATTAGTGGTATATGGTCCGAACCGTACCGGCCGTACAGCTTGCTACGCTTGTGTATTTTGAGTAATGGAGGCCATTTTGGTTGTCCGGCAAGTAAATTTTGGAATAGACCTTCCAAGAATGATTGATTCTGTATTTTTGATTAATTTTTATAAAGTCTACAAGCAATCGGTTACAACAATGAATGGACAAAATAAGAAATCTTTTGATATGTTCTATATTTTTATACTGTAAGTTGCCATCCAATAGGCCAGGTAGTTTGGAAGGTGAAAACATATTATAATTATTTCAACTTTTCAGAACAAGGAGTTAAGATTGTGGTAATGTTTATACTCTGATCATGTCAAATGATGATCTGGAATAATACAATCCTGAAAAGTAAAAAAATCCAAATGCACCTTTGCTTTAAAAAAGAAAACATTTAAAATTTCATGGTGTCCATATTTGTCTAGTAGCTCCAAGTTTTGAATATTATTGTTTACTGCAGATACATACATAGTTGACATCAGTAGTTCATCTTGTGACGTTTGTTGCCCGATAAACTAACGGAAACCTAATTTTGACTCCAATGGAAAAAGTATTAAGTATTGGGTCGGAACAGAGAATTTAGACTATTGTAGTGGCTACAATGAGCCTTTTCTCTATCGACGCTTACAAAAGGGGTCTTCTGGGACCATACTGGGAGGGTTTCCAGTGCTCGACCCACAGAGCAGCCCAGCGCGTCCCGGAGGGCGGATAGGGGAGACCCTCTCGTTGGGGGGGTTGTCAGGATTAATACGGAAAGCCTGACCGCGGACCGTAGTGGGTAACGTGTTTGGAGAGTGCCACGCTCCTTGCACGATAAAGACTCCTTTTGTAGATTTCGAAAAAGAGTAAGCTCATTGTAGCCGCTACAAAAGGCTAAATTTTCCGCCCCTAACAAAACACCATACTTTTCCAGTGGCAGTCAAAATTGTATTCCCTGTGACCCATCCCACCCCCATTTTCCGTTGATTTATTGTTTGTTAACTTGTTCCCGTCCTGACTATAGCTGGAATACTGTTCGCTGGACGTGAAGCAAACATCCAATAAATCAATCAATTAATCAATCAATCAATCAATCAAAGGGGGTCTTTATGGTGCAAGGACCGTAGAATTCTCCAAACACGTTACCCCTTGTGGTCCACGATCAGGCTTTCCGTATTATAACCTGTCTACCCCAACCCACTCCCCTTAAAGAGAGGGCTTTCCTTTTTCGCTACCTCTAGGCATGCGACGATCCGCTTTTGTGGTCGAGCACTACGCTCCTAGTATGGTCCCAGTAATATCGAATAAATGTCAGTTAAAACCTAGGAAAACATGGAGTCAATCAAAACTCATTTCTTCTTTATAAATCTATTGGTACGCAAATGAATATTCAAATGTACTGAAAACAACCGTTATCCAAAATGTTTATATTGAAGTATGCAACAACGTTTATATCGCATTGTCAGTTAACTCCAACATAAAACCCAGATACGGAACAAACTACATTCAATATTTACTTACTGGGTAATATTTTATTTATCAACTTAGGTCACGTTTAAATATACAGACCCGGCATAGTGGCAGTACTTTTCTACACTGAACTTTTTGTTAGTTCTCAAATATAGGCTTTTTACAATAAAACATATGTACTAGTTAAATATTAGATATCTATACTTCGTACATGTTGTATTTAGTGTTTCAATAATCCCAATCAGAATTACAAACCGTATTTAGAGGTTTACATTTGATAAAACCATTATCAAATTCCATTTTTCACCTTAAACACGACTTGTGTCTTTTCCTTCAAATTTAGTGAATTATATCCATTACAAAATAATGTACATTTTACAATCACATAAAATTGATGTAGTGCGTTAAATGTTATAACAGTATATATATACTGTTATTTTATTACCTGCATTGCGTACGATAGTCGATTAACAGTATCAACAAGGCGGGACTGTAAGTGTATTTCGTAAACTACAGGTGATCACTTTCGTTCGATATCTTAATATTTCATATTCAGACACAAAATGGATAAGCAAGGACCACCGCCTCAATATAATTACGCTCCTCCGCCAGGCAGTTACCAGGCTCCTCCACCAGGTAAGAAAAAAAAACGTTTTATTGGCTTTTAATATCAGCATAGCTGACGTGTTATTTGATGTATAAATAACTGTAATAGTTTGTTATGAACGTGAAGTTATTTTTAAACTGCCATTATAAACAGAGGTAGTTAAAATATAAAAAAAATTGTTTTCGGTCTATCTTCTATATTGACTTAAGTAAACTACATAAAAAGAACTCACTTTAACGAAGAAAAGTATTTATGTCCAAAATCCGTTCTCGACCGCGGGTAGACTTAAAATTTCGTTTAGTTTTATATTTAAATGTATCTTTAAACACCGAAGGTTTGATGGCATATAATAACAAATGAACAACAATATAACACAAATAGAATAAAATACTGCGATTATAAAGATACAAATATATGAAGACTTTTTGATGAATAGATATATAAGAAACACACGATCGATTCAATTTCATTTTCAAAGCCTGCACCTTTATATTTATTTATTTATTTATTTATTTACATATTTTATTAAATTTACAAGAACATCTAACAACACGTACACCTTCGACAATTATTTGGTATTGATTCTGTAAATACTGTGACGATTGCTATGGTAACATCAAAACAAATACACATACCATATGTATACAAAGCCAAGGTAAATGGAGTGACGTCAGTACACAGACGCGTCGATAGTAATATAAATTTCCAGCTTCATTAACCATGGCTAACTAGTTGATTTCTATTTGTTGCCCTGTCGAAATTTCGGCAAAACCGTGGTGTTATTTGTGCCCAAATATATATATATATATATATTCATTTATAATTTTTTCAAATGAACTATAAATATTAAATACATAAATGATACAAATAACTAAATGTTTATGAATCGAACGATGCTGTTTTTGTTAGGTTCTTTTTTTTGTTATGTCTATTTTTCTTGGAGGTTTTTGACGTCCTACACTGATAAAATAATACCCTCGGTCGGACGGTTGTTAGGGTGTTGGCAGAACATGGACTTAACCATTGTGGTTTTGTCGAAGCCCGGCCTTCGGGATACCTGGTCGAAGAATTCGGCAGCATATTTCCAACTAACGGCCTCGATGCTCAATGCAACGTTGGCATACTCCAGTACCCCACATGGGTAGGAGCGTTTCTACACTCTGACCTATCGTCTGCAGAGTGTTACGTCTATTGCTGTCAAGGCGGTCTGTAAATATTGTTATTATACTTTATACAAAAATGCTGTCTTTTATTGGACAGTAACTATGTGTTAATTTCTACCGAATTTGGTTAGCCCCGTCCATTATAGCAACGGATGTTAAATCCTCTTGCTTTCATCCCAACGGGTTATATAAACAATAACATCTGATCAGACCGAAAATTGCCTACCTGGAAAATGATCACCCGCTTATGCTGAAGTTAACTGATTTTGTACCTGTACATTGTATTTGTATTTTTGCACAAAGATTATTAAACAACAAACTGACAAACAAGAATTGACCAATAAACATATATTCCAGTGCAGTATCTATATGGTTGTTCGTGTTTCTTGTTTAGATAATATAGATTCTATATAACAGAACTCATACTACCCTTGAACTCAGGTGTGAAGGTAAATTATCACATAAAGAAAAAATTATCACTTAGTCTTGCGTGAAAATTTTCTCTTAATGTGATAATCTATCCTAACATCCTCGTTCAAAGGCAGTATGATTATATTATTTCATATCAGAAAAATTGTGCTTGTTTCAATTTGATAAAACAAGGTCAGCTAGTATTAATTAATCTGCACTAATTTGACATGAGGGCATTATCATGTTGTTTTAATGCCCTCTCCAGCAACACAAACTATTTTCATTTTACATAAATAAATAATAGTAATGCACAAACTTAATGAAGAAAAAATGTCATAAAGTTTAGAAAACGATCTGGGTATAGCCTGAAAATGATGAACAATGATATATCGTGAGGCCCACATTCAAATCATACAGCAAACAGCTATACAAACACAATAATACAGTCCTAAATACACGGGTTCGTAATTCTTTAATGAAATAAATATAAAAATTGCTTACTTTAGTATATACAGGTGTCATTGTCATGATACTTGACAACACTCAACGACTGTGGTATTGCCTTCAAAATAATAATAATAATAATAATAATAATAATAATAATAATAATAATAATAATAATAATAATAATAATAAATTCTTTATTTAACGAAGGTAACTCATTTAACAATACAATGTTAATCTCACTAGAGGCCTTCACATAAAAACAGTATATGATGTTACAGACTAATTGCATATACAATAAACAGTACAATAACAATAATAAAAGAAATTACATGTATATAAATATGTAATGGCAAGAATGTTTACAAGACAGTTTCATTTTGAAGCTTAATAAAGTATTCTGATACTTTTACTTTAAAAGTTTCAAAGTTTTCAGCTCCCCTTATTTCAATTGTTAATTTATTCCAAACAATAATACCAGAGTATTCAAACGTTCTTTTGAAATATTCAGAATTAGGTTGTGGAATATGTAGTAGTCCAGCTGTTGCAGATCTGAGAGAATATTTATATAGACCACTACATGTAGTAAATTTAGCGACAAGATAATTTGGAGATAATCCATTCATACATTTAAACATCAGAAGAGACTGGAAATATTCAATTCAAGTAAATATAGTCATCCATTTAAGTTCTAGTAAAACGCCTCTCCTTTGGCTCGGACATTATCAAATTTTCAGGCAATACCATTCTCCCTTGTGCAGTCAAAATATCATTATAATGCCATCTATATAAATAACTGTTGTTTAACAAAGTTATTTTAAATTTATTTGCGTATGTGTGTGTTCTTTTCCACTAAAATTGTTTTTACCAGTTTTTTACTTCAATAAACGTTACTGAGGAAAATTGATCGTAGATAAACAGATTTGTGTTTTAAAATTTCTCAAGATTTCTTATTTCTCATAAACTGTTGCATAAGACATTGGTGCAGAGTATAATATAAACTGATTATTGCATGTTAAAATATATCGCATGGTGTATCAACCCAAGAACACTATATTACCCCAAGGACTACCTTTCTAAGAGGTTATAATGGTTGTGGGTTGATACAGCATGTGATATAGATATGTAATGTTAATTATATCATGCTGCATAGGCCATCGATGAACGTTGATAGTTCAAATTTAAAACAGCTGTAAATGTATGATATAAATTACAAAAATCATAAAAAAGAAAGAATGGCACATGACATAATAACAACTATATATTATATAGTACAGTGTAATGTAAAACTATACACCAGGATGTATATAATATTTATCTCTGTGACTAAACTAACCCGGAAGACGTATGTTTTAATTTATGATTTTGATAAAAATGCGTTCAAACTTCATTGATTGCGACCTGTAAAATTTGAGACCGTGATATGATTGCCTAAATATCTTAAAACATACGACTTATAAATATTAATAAATACAAATTACAAATCTTTTACAATAAATGACTATTTAAAAAATATTAATGAATTATTTATAAATTTAAATATTAATAAACAAATTAATTTTTTTGTTTTTTTGTTTTAATGGTGTTTTAACGCCACTTTTAGCAATTTTTCAGCTATTTCATGGCGTCCAGTTTTTTGGGGGGAGGAAGCCGGAGTACCCGGAGAGAACCCCCGACCTGCGGTAGGAAAACTGGCAATCCTTGTCAATTAAGATTGGAGTCGAGTACACCCTGCCTGCAGTGAGAATCGAACCCGCGATCTCAGTGTTGACAGACAACGTGATCAATAGTAGACGAACTACCTTGACCACTCGGCCACCAACCGAGTGGTCAAGGTAGTTCGTGGACTTATAATTCTGATACAAAATGACTGTCATTTCAAATTATTGATAAAACATGTTTAGTACTTAAACATGTAATTCATTTTATAAATTTTGCATAATTTATAAATATTAAAAAAATGTCTGGTTACGGAATAAATTCCTTAATAGCTTGCCACAGAAAATAAAGAAACACAAAATTTAATAGGATATCAGCCATTTATTGTTTAATTTACTGTTACACTATCCGTACATTGATAGAACCTTTTTTTTGCCACTTTCTAGATATTTTTGAACACGTTACTGAATTTTATATATCTGTCGATAATTTTTTATGCCAATGAGACCCATTAGTCTTTTTTAATTACCCTGCATTATTTCTTTAATACTCCGTTAGCGACAAGAGATGCGAAGATACTTTTTTTGTCGCCAGGTTAATCGCTGCGACACGCGACTTCGCTTATATTGCTCAGTCGCACGTTACAGCAAGCGAGTTGAAGAAGTGTCAACATCGCTACACATTTACATATTGTGAAATTTTTGAAAGTAAAAGGTTAAAAAGTATTTCTAATGTCTCATGGACAACAAAGGCGGTACAGTCAGAATTTAATAGGTTAAAGCTGATTAACGTTGTATTGGACACCCTTGTTTCACCAAAATAGGGCAGCTATATCTTCTCATTTGTCTCCTATTGCGTTGACTGTTATAAAGAGACTATATTCCGGTCATATGTACAAAGTACGTGTGTAACAAGAATGATTGTTTGTTTTGTTTTGTATTTGTTTGTTTTGTTTTGTTTGTTTTTTTTGTTCTATGTTTAAGTGATTTTTATAGCCACATTCAGCAGTTATTCAGCTATATCATGACGTCCAGTTTTTATTGGAAAAAGCTGTAGTGCCCGGAAAAATTCCCGACCTTCGGTTGAAATCTGGACATCTTTGTCAATTAAGATTCGCACTTGCATAGACAGACCACGTGATCAATAGTAGACCAACTACATATGAATCTTAAACCCGGTAAATAGAGTGACCAGTTCACTATAATCGACAAGCAATGCGAACAAAAAACGATAATTTTTTTGTATCGAATCGCATCGCATTGCTACGCCAACGCCAACATCGTATCGCATTGCTACGCCAACGCCAACATCGCAACGCTTACCTCATCGTTGTCTACCGGAGTAGAATCCCAGATAAAGTTGTGGTGCTTAACGTTAAAAAATATTCTTAGAAAAGCCTAACATGGCAAGTTTCGGTCAAAATTACCTTCCTTAAAAGACAAAATAACGGACCATAATAATTCATGGTAAAAAATAAGCACAATTTTAACAATAGCTCTGAAGAACATATAGATGTAAATGGCAAGGAATAAGCACCATAATATATTGCATATTGGTACAAAAAATCAATTTACTCGTACGATCCAAAGAAACTGATTTACTAGTATTTATTATACCCCCGCTCGACAGAGTCGGGGGTATATAGTGGTCCTCATGTCCGTCCGTCAGTCCTTCCGTCCGTCCGTCCGTTCGTCCGTCCACGTTAGGTTTCCGGATGATAATTCAAAAAGTTTACATCCGATTTAAATGAAACTTTGGGATATTGTTATATATCAGGTTGGTAAGAAGCCTTTTGATTTTGGTGGAAATCAGTCAAATTTCAAGGTCACAGTCCACGAAAAACTTTAGAAATTTGTAAAACAAAGTTGTTTCCGGACGACAACTAAAAAAGTTTGCATGTGATTTGAATAAAACTGTGAGATATTGTTATATATCAGGTTGGTAAGAAGCCTATTGATTTGGGGGGAAATCCGTCAAATTTCAAGATCACAGTCCACGAAAAACGTTATAAATTGTTACAAAAGCGGGGGTATCAGTGATCGCTAGATCGACTTTGTCTAGTTTATTTTGGAATCCTTCATTTCCTGTATAATATAGGTATCTGAAAATGTTCAGCTTTATTCTAAATATTTGTAAAATAAATAAATAAATAAATAAATAAATAAATAAATAAATAAATAAATAAATACATACATACATACATACATACATACATACATACATACATACATACATACATACATACATACATACATACATACATACATACATACATACATACATACATACATACATACATACATACATACATACATACATACATACATACATACATACATACATACATACATACATACATACATACATACATACATACATACATACATACATACATACATACATACATACATACATACATACATACATACATACATACATACATACATACATACATACATACATACATACATACATACATACATACATACATACATACATACATACATACATACATACATACATACATACATAAATACATACATACATACATACATACATACATACATACATACATACATACATACATACATACATACATACATACATACATACATACATACATACATACATACATACATACATACATACATACATACATACATACATACATACATACATACATACATACATACATACATACATACATACATACATACATACATACATACATACATACATACATACATACATACATACATACATACATACATACATACATACATACATACATACATACATACATACATACATACATACATACATACATACATACATACATACATACATACATACATACATACATACATACATACATACATACATACATACACACATACATACATACATACATACATACATACATACATACATACATACATACATACATACATACATACATACATACATACATACATACATACATACATACATACATACATACATACATACATACATACATACATACATACATACATACATACATACATACATACATACATACATACATACATACATACATACATACATACATACATACATACATACATACATACATACATACATACATAAATAAATAAATAAACAAAAATTGTCTACGTCCATTACAGCATACCCTGGTGCTTATCCACCACCAGGTGGATATGGCCACCAACAGTCGAGTGCCACTGTTGTTGTGACAGGCCAGCCTACAGTTCTAATACAGCATTACAGGGAGACCCCTGTTCGGACCCAATGCCCGGGGTGCAGAGCAGATATTCTGACGGCGACGCACTATGAAACAGGAACAATGACCTGGCTTGTTGCTGGTATTTTGTGCTTCATTGGGTAAGTGGATGCTTTTTTATAACTAAGGACTTGCACATTATACTGTTTATATGTAACTTTAAAATATATAACGATATTTTTGTCATTTTGCATTACTTATGCAGAAGAAATTTTACAAATTGCCACAATTTCATTATTTTTTTTTATAAAAGGCGAACCATACATATATCGGGAAGCGGCACTGTCCCAAGAAACCAGCCTATAAAATACGGATGGGCTTCTTTTTGTGGCGCTAATTATATAATTACACATTGCTTATATTTCCACAAGTTCTGTGTGTTGTTTGTTGTACACATTCACATATGGGTGTTACATTTTTCTGTTTGCATATATGCACATACTTCACTGAGCTTCGAGAGCTTTAATTCCACGTGTTTAATTCCTACACTGTTAATCATTTATTATCTTGTCAAAATTACCGGTTTTAATATGGAGCACACAAAGCTTATCCGGTTTGTGTGAAAGAAGCGGACTCTGCACCTTCCAAGCACCATTGCACTAGCGATTTCACTTCCGGTTCCTAAATGCAAATGTAAGTATTTATAATAATAAATACGTCAGATTTTCAAACATGTACCAAGCCTTTTGTATTGAACACGACTGAACAGAATAAATCTACTTAACATTTCTTTATAAATTTATTTCAATAACACCACAGTATTTGAAAATTATTAATTGGCTTTAGGGACAGGCCAATATTTATTGGAAATTGGGACCGGTGCAAACTGCAATAGGACACATACTGCCTGTATATATATGTGACTCCCAGTTTTGATATTTTAAGTACTGATAGGATAACAATATGATTAATGCAAAAACAGAAAAGTATTTTTCTGACGTTTTAATTCAAAACCAACATACTGTAATCCAACAATTTGTTTAACAACATAAATAGTGAACCATATAGGTTAACACTTACATTTTTATATCACGTCTAAAGTAGGAGAGCAACGTTTTGTATTTTTGGGAGATAGGACATAGTATTTTTAAATCATAATAATTTGAAAATGCACTGATCCTATCCGTACCGTCCAATTAATATTTACCGGTCCCTTTGTTTTATAATAATTGTACAAAATTATATATCTTACGCCTGTATAGATATATACACATTACATGCATTATGTAGATACCTGTATCACGTCGAGTATACATTCGTATCACTGCAAGACGCGCAGAATCGAATTGATTGTGATGCGGAATTATGCAACTGTTAAGACGTCATATAAGTTGTACTTACACTTAAATGTATGTAATAAGTTTATCTAAAATTAGGAAGTATAAAAAGGGCAGAACAAAACTGAATATTTAAATTAAGATTTAACATTCAACGAACCATTTGTTCATAAAATATAGCTCTAACGTACACGTATTATGACGTCATATTTCATTTATTGAATGAGAGTAATTCAACAAATCATTGGTTATATTGTGACGTCAATAAGTAGTTCCGACAAAAGTACATCTTGTATCACATATATAGATGATACAAGGTTTTGTATCACATATGTTATATCAATCGCTTGTTTTTCAGATTTTGACGAAATACATACTTAATTTTAGATAAAAAGTGTAACACTTATACAGAAACGTATTTTTGCTGTATGTTTTTTTAAAATTAAGAAATAGATTATTGCGAGCGGGCTTTATGGGAATTAGAACATGGTCAGACCTTATATTTGTCAATATTTTATACCGAGCAATAGCGAGGTATAAGATGAAGACAAATATAAGGTCTGACCATGTTCTAATTCCCATAAAGCCTGCTCGCAATAATCTATTTCGATTCTTATATGTCTAATAAATGTTTTAAAATTTCGAAGCGGTTCTAAGAGGACGCTTTCAGTGGTAATATTGTTTTTTAAACTAATACGATACATCCCAAAACAGTATGTTAAAGCAAATAAAATTGACATAAACAAATTTTCTTGTCATTTTATTGAATGTACGCACCTTTTAAACAAAAATATTGCCAAATCTTAACGAATTGTGTCGTTCCAGTTTGAAATTTTCAGTTCAGCGTAATATGACGTCGGAATTCTAATTGTGACGTCATATTAATTCGAATGTAGAATTGTTAAAAAAATAATGTATCGGGAGTAGTTTAAATCATATAAATCTCAGAATTCAGACTAAAAATAACTAAATTATTAACAATACCGATAATTATGGATAAAACATAACAAACAGCATTTGTAAGTCAGTTTTTACATTTACACTAAACACGCAGTTTACGCATGTGCGAACTAAACTTATTGGAATTTTGACACGGCTTTGTTTACATAGCTAAAGCAGGACGTCATATTAGAATATTATTTTTAAATGATATATTGCCAAAGGATATTAGACAACATCATTGTATTAACCTTTAGTACATAACACAACTAAATCAACGTTCATCATTATATACTTGCTTTGAATATTTTGTGAACAGTAATGGCGTTATCTTAGCAACTGGGATACTATAGCGATTCTCTTAAAATGTCCTGCAGGTACTAGACCGGGTGCTTTAGTAAATGTTAATAAATCCCCGCCCTTTTTGTCCCGTAACTATACTTTCAATATTGTGTTATGTATTAAAAATATTATGGACTTCTCCCTCTGAAACAATTTTCCTATTGTGTTGTTTTGAGAGGTATAGTGCACTCGTCTGCGGCTCTTGCACTATATACTAACTAGAATACACTATAGGAAAATAGTTACCTCTTCAGACGTCCATAATAAATAAGTAGGAGTGAACAGTAATCTTGAATATTTTTGTAAAATTTAAAAGTTTCAATAGTTTAATATTCGAGAGCCGAATACAACATGAAATATCAACAACAAAAAGTTGATAAGTAAAAATTTTGAATGTTAGAACCATTCATTTGTATTCTTTAGTATATCGATATCTTTGTCATTTTTTCTTTTATTTTAAACAGCATTATATTTCGTTTTGTTTCTAGCTTATGGCTGCTCTGTTGTTTAATTCCGTTTTGTCTTGATGGATGCAAAGATGTTGTTCACACATGCCCTAATTGTCACTGCACCGTTGGCAGATGGAACAGAATGTAAACATCGTCGGATAGTAGGACATGCCGGAGTTGATTGATTTGAACATTTGATTTATTTTTGGAAATATAAAAATGGCACCTTTGTGAATTCCTATAATAAAAGATAGACACACTATATATTGTTCTCAGTATCAATGCTTCACTTGTTAGAATGTCAAAATACTTGATTGATATTTTCATCTATTAATAATTATACTTGTTTTTTATTATATATATATTTGTTTGTTTTTGTTGTTTTGATCGGGTTTTAAGCACATTCATTAATTATACAGTTATGCCATGGCTTCAAGGTTTCAGGATAAAATGCACACAGTAAGAATCAGCGACGTTTAACGTGAAAACTTACAATCATCGCCAGTCAATGTTTGGAATTGTACACGGCTTAGTAAGGCTCAAATTGACATCATTTTGACACGCTGCTTATAAATAGTAAAGTACCATCTACCTATAGATCAGTCGTGATCAAGATCCACATACGTATTTGGAATTCGCATCGTAAGTCACAATCTTTGACCTGCGGAGACATCAAATGTATCAATATAAACAATATTAAAACAAAACTGACTTGCATGTTAATTGGGCAGTTCCAAACTTAAGTAAAGCATCATGTTTTGTCTTTATTCGAGTGTGGTGGAATTGGTATATTTATACCATCGCTTGTCCGTTTGTCCGTCCGTCCGTAACAAAAATTTCCGTCGAAGTTTCTAAGCACTTATAGCATGTAGAAACCTGATATTTTGCATATTGCTTTATCCTATAGTGCCATATGGTGTATCGATATATGATGCTCTTTGGCCATCTACTTCCTGTGTACCGATTACTTTTGGCGTGGGTATCACTAGTGAGCATTAGCTCACAGATACTCTTGTTATTTTCTATTTTGCCACTTTTATTTTGTATTTAGAAGGTTGTCTATTGTATACTTACTGTTCCATTTCAGTAACACAATAAAATTATCTAGATCGTTTTACTATAACTTAATTAAACATGAACTGTACAATGAAACCTACAAAGGTATATATAGGCCATTGATTTAGGAAATTGATGTCATACACCTGATAAATATAATCAATAAAATATGAAAAGGTAAATATTAGTTATGCACTGAATGTGAATAAAATATTACCAAACTCTATATACCAGCAGAGATCAACAATATCGATTTTACAGTCTTTTTTATTTAAACTTAAGTTAACCAAAAATATACTTAATCAAGAAGTGTTCAGTAGATTTCAAGTAAACATTTTTTGAAATAATTTGTTTGATAAAAAGCTAAAACGCTACATGAATCAACAACTTAAAATGTTAATAAATAAATTAATATTTACATCGTGGTAAGTTCACTGTATAATCTATAAAATATGCTTTAAAATATTTGAGTACTGGGAAGAGTTCCCAGGGCGCCACCTACAGAGCTGCTCATGTGGTCGATATAGGATGTCCTCTCATTGGCGTTATAACACGGACTGTGGACGATATAGTGGAAAATGCGGTTAGAGAGGGTCATGTTAGACCGCTTCTTTAACATTCGAAAAGAGTAGACGCATTATTATCATTACAAGACCAAACCTTACCAATTAAGGCTTTTGGTTATTTTTTATAATGAACTTTACGGAAACCTGGCGTCATTCCTAAGAAATCTTGCCAAGTTGCTGTAAACCTGCAAGGTGTATTTTATACTCATTTTTGAAAAGTTATATTCATGTGTAATGTGGTATTTTGTATACTTGTAATTTGTCCTCTAGTACAACATTTGTGCCTGAGGTTAATCAATAAAGTTGTCTTGTTTTGTCACATCAAGGGTGCAGTTTATATAATACGGAACTTAAAAACTTTTTGGTCTGTCCAATTTTCTGCTTTTGGTCTGTCCACTTTTCTGTCTTTTGGTCTGTCCAATTTTCAGCCTTTTGGTCTGTCCTCCAATTTTCTGCGTTTTGGTCTGTCCAATTTTCTGCGTTTTGGTCTGTCCAATTTTCTGCCTTTTGGTCTGTCCAATTTTCTGCCGTTTGGTCTGTCCAATTTTCTGCGTTTTGGTCTGTCCAATTTTCTGCCTTTTGGTCTGTCCAATTTTCTGCCTTTTTGTCTGTCCAATTTTCTGCTTTTGGTCGTCCAATTTTCTTCTTTTGGTCTGTCCAATTTAAAGCCTTTTCTGTCCAATTTTGAGCCTTTTGGTCTGTCCGATTTTAAGCTTTTTCTGTCCAATTTTCTGCCTTTTGGTCTGTCCAATTTTAAGCCTTTTGGTCTGTCCAATTTTCTGCCTTTTGGTCTGTCCAATTTTCTGCTTTTGGTCGTCCAATTTTCTGCCTTTTGGTCTGTCCAATTTTCTGCTTTTGGTCGTCCAATTTTCTGCTTTTGGTCGTCCAATTTTCTGCTTTTGGTCTGTCCAATTTAAAGCCTTTTCTGTCCAATTTTCAGCCTTTTGGTCTGTCCAATGTTCTGCCTTTTGGTCTGTCCAATTTTCTGCTTTTGGTCGTCCAATTTTCTGCCTTTTCTGTCCAATTTTCTGCCTTTTGGTCTGTCCAGTGTTCTGCCTTTTGGTCTGTACAATTTTAAGCCTTTTGGTCTGTCCAATGTTCTGCCTTCTGGTCTGTACAATTTTAAGCCTTTTCATCTGTCCAATGTTCTGCCTTTTGGTCTGTCTAATTTTCTGCCTTTTGGTCTGTCCAATTTTCTGCCTTTTGGTCTGTCCAATTTTCCGCCTTTTTGTCTGTCCAATTTTCCGCCTTTTGGTCTGTCCAATTTTCTGCCTTTTGGTCTGTCCAATTTTCTGCCTTTTGGTCTGTCCAATGTTCTGTCTTTTAGTCTGTTCAATTTTCTGCCTTTTCGTCTGTCCAATTTTCTGTCTTTTGGTCTGTCCAATGTTCTGCCTTTTGGTCTGTCCAATTTTCTGCCTTTTCTGTCCAATTTTCTGCCTTTTGGTCTGTTCAATTTTAACCCTTTTGGTCTGTCCAATGTTCTGCCTTTTGGTCTGTCCAATTTTCCGCTTTTTGGTCTGTCCAATGTTCTGCCTTTTGGTCTGTCCAATGTTCTGCCTTTTGGTCTGTTCAATTTTAAGCCTTTTGGTCTGTCCAATGTTCTGCCTTTTGGTCTGTCCAATTTTCCGCCTTTTGGTCTGTCCAATTTTCCGCCTTTTGGTCTGTCCAATGTTCTGCCTTTTGGTCTGTCCTCCAATATTCTGCCTTTTGGTCTGTACAATTTTAAGCCTTTTGGTCTGTCCAATGTTCTGCCTTTTGGTCTGTCCAATTTTCTGCCTTTTAGTCTGTCCAATGTTCTGTCTTTTAGTCTGTTCAATTTTCCGCCTTTTGGTCTGTCCAATTTTCTGCCTTTTAGTCTGTCCAATGTTCTGTCTTTTAGTCTGTCCAATTTTCCGCCTTTTGGTCTGTCCAATTTTCCGCCTTTTGGTCTGTCCAATTTTCCGCCTTTTGGTCTGTCCAATGTTCTGCCTTTTGGTCTGTCCAATTTTCAGCCTCTTGGTCTGTCCAATTTTCTGCCTTTTAGTCTGTCCAATGTTCTGCCAAACTTAACCATTGTATAAATAACGCTAACCAACTTGGGTCTTACCTATCTCTATCGGATACCAAACTTAGCCATTGTATAAGTAACGCTAGTCAACTTGGGTCTTACCTATCTCTACCAGATACCAAACTTAGCCATTGTATAAATAACGCTAATCAACTTGGGTCTTACCTATCTCTACCGGATACCAAACTTAGCCATTGTATAAGTAACGCTAGTCAACTTGGGTCTTACCTATCTCTACCGGATACCAAACTTAGCCATTGTATAAGTAACGCTAATCAACTTGGGTCTTACCTATCTCTACCGGATACCAAACTTAGCCATTGTATAAGTAACGCTAGTCAACTTGGGTCTTACCTATCTCTACCGGATACCAAACTTAGCCATTGTATAAGTAACGCTAGTCAACTTGGGTCTTACCTATCTCTACCGGATACCAAACTTAGCCATTGTATAAGTAACGCTAGTCAACTTGGGTCTTACCCATCTCTACCGGATACCAAACTTAGCCATTGTATAAATAACGCTAGTCAACTTGGGTCTTACCTATCTCTACCAGATACCAAACTTAGCCATTGTATAAGTAACGCTAGTCAACTTGGGTCTTACCTATCTCTACCGGATACCAAACTTAGCCATTGTATAAGTAACGCTAGTCAACTTGGGTCTTACCTATCTCTACCGGATACCAAACTTAGCCATTGTATAAGTAACGCTAGTCAACTTGGGTCTTACCTATCTCTACCGGATACCAAACTTAGCCATTGTATAAGTAACGCTAGTCAACTTGGGTCTTACCTATCTCTACCGGATACCAAACTTAGCCATTGTATAAATAACGCTAGTCAACTTGGGTCTTACCTATCTCTACCGGATACCAAACTTAGCCATTGTATAAGTAACGCTAGTCAACTTGGGTCTTACCTATCTCTACCGGATACCAAACTTAGCCATTGTATAAATAACGCTAATCAACTTGGGTCTTACCTATCTCTACCAGATACCAAACTTAGCCATTGTATAAATAACGCTAATCAACTTGGGTCTTACCTATCTCTACCGGATACCAAACTTAGCCATTGTATAAGTAACGCTAGTCAACTTGGGTCTTACCTATCTCTACCAGATACCAAACTTAGCCATTGTATAAGTAACGCTAGTCAACTTGGGTCTTACCTATCTCTAAGAGATACCAAACTTAGCCATTGTATAAATAACGCTAGTCAACTTGGGTCTTACCTATAAGTAACGCTAGTCAACTTGGGTCTTACCTTTCTCTACTGGATACCAAACTTAGCCATTGTATAAGTAACGCTAGTCAACTTGGGTCTTACCTATCTCTACCAGATACCAAACTTAGCCATTGTATAAGTAACGCTAGTCAACTTGGGTCTTACCTATCTCTACCGGATACCAAACTTAGCCATTGTATAAGTAACGCTAGTCAACTTGGGTCTTACCTATCTCTACCGGATACCAAACTTAGCCATTGTATAAGTAACGCTAGTCAACTTGGGTCTTACCTATCTCTACCGGATACCAAACTTAGCCATTGTATAAGTAACGCTAGTCAACTTGGGTCTTACCTATCTCTACCGGATACCAAACTTAGCCATTGTATAAATAACGCTAGTCAACTTGGGTCTTACCTATAAGTAACGCTAGTCAACTTGGGTCTTACCTATCTCTACCGGATACCATACTTAGCCATTGTATAAATAACGCTAGTCAACTTGGGTCTTACCTATAAGTAACGCTAGTCAACTTGGGTCTTACCTATCTCTACCGGATACCAAACTTAGCCATTGTATAAATAACGCTAGTCAACTTGGGTCTTACCTATCTCTACCGGATACCAAACTTAGCCATTGTATAAGTAACGCTAGTCAACTTGGGTCTTACCTATCTCTACCGGATACCAAACTTAGCCATTGTATAAGTAACGCTAGTCAACTTGGGTCTTACCTATCTCTACCGGATACCAAACTTAGCCATTGTATAAGTAACGCTAGTCAACTTGGGTCTTACCTATCTCTACCGGATACCAAACTTAGCCATTGTTTAAGTAACGCTAGTCAACTTGGGTCTTACCTATCTCTACCGGATACCAAACTTAGCCATTGTATAAATAACGCTAGTCAACTTGGGTCTTACCTATCTCTACCTGATACCAAACTTAGCCATTGTATAAGTAACGCTAGTCAACTTGGGTCTTACCTATCTCTACCGGATACCAAACTTAGCCATTGTATAAGTAACGCTAGTCAACTTGGGTCTTACCTATCTCTACCGGATACCAAACTTAGCCATTGTATAAGTAACGCTAGTCAACTTGGGTCTTACCTATCTCTACCGGATACCAAACTTAGCCATTGTATAAGTAACGCTAGTCAACTTGGGTCTTACCTATCTCTACCGGATACCAAACTTAGCCATTGTATAAGTAACGCTAGTCAACTTGGGTCTTACCTATCTCTACCGGATACCAAACTTAGCCATTGTATAAGTAACGCTAGTCAACTTGGGTCTTACCTATCTCTACCGGATACCAAACTTAGCCATTGTATAATAACGCTAGTCAACTTGGGTCTTACCTATCTCTACCGGATACCAAACTTAACCATTGTATAAGTCACGTTAGTCAGCTTGGGTCTTACCTATCTCTACCGGATACCAAACTTAACCATTGTATAAGTCACGCTAGTCAACTTGGGTCTTACCTATCTCTACCGGATACCAAACTTAACCATTGTATAAGTAACGCTAGTCAACTTGGGTCTTACCTATCTCTACCAGATACCAAACTTAGCCATTGTATAAATAACGCTAGTCAACTTGGGTCTTACCTATAAGTAACGCTAGTCAACTTGGGTCTTACCTATCTCTACCGGATACCAAACTTAGCCATTGTATAAGTAACGCTAGTCAACTTGGGTCTTACCTATCTCTACCGGATACCAAACTTAGCCATTGTATAAGTAACGCTAGTCAACTTGGGTCTTACCTATCTCTACCGGATACCAAACTTAGCCATTGTATAAGTAACGCTAGTCAACTTGGGTCTTACCTATCTCTACCGGATACCAAACTTAGCCATTGTATAAATAACGCTAGTCAACTTGGGTCTTACCTATAAGTAACGCTAGTCAACTTGGGTCTTACCTATCTCTACCGGATACCAAACTTAGCCATTGTATAAATAACGCTAGTCAACTTGGGTCTTACCTATAAGTAACGCTAGTCAACTTGGGTCTTACCTATCTCTACCGGATACCAAACTTAGCCATTGTATAAGTAACGCTAGTCAACTTGGGTCTTACCTATCTCTACCGGATACCAAACTTAGCCATTGTATAAGTAACGCTATTCAACTTGGGTCTTACCTATCTCTACCGGATACCAAACTTAGCCATTGTATAAGTAACGCTAGTCAACTTGGGTCTTACCTATCTCTACCGGATACCAAACTTAGCCATTGTATAAGTAACGCTAGTCAACTTGGGTCTTACCTATCTCTACCGGATACCAAACTTAGCCTTTGTATAAGTAACGCTAGTCAACTTGGGTCTTACCTATCTCTACCGGATACCAAACTTAGCCATTGTATAAGTAACGCTAGTCAACTTGGGTCTTACCTATCTCTACCGGATACCAAACTTAACCATTGTATAAGTAACGCTAGTCAACTTGGGTCTTACCTATCTCTACCGGATACCAAACTTAGCCATTGTATAAGTAACGCTAGTCAACTTGGGTCTTACCTATCTCTACCGGATACCAAACTTAGCCATTGTATAAGTAACGCTAGTCAACTTGGGTCTTACCTATCTCTACCGGATACCAAACTTAGCCATTGTATAAGTAACGCTAGTCAACTTGGGTCTTACCTATCTCTACCGGATACCAAACTTAGCCATTGTATAAATAACGCTAGTCAACTTGGGTCTTACCTATCTCTACCGGATACCAAACTTAACCATTGTATAAGTCACGTTAGTCAGCTTGGGTCTTACCTATCTCTACCGGATACCAAACTTAACCATTGTATAAGTCACGCTAGTCAACTTGGGTCTTACCTATCTCTACCGGATACCAAACTTAACCATTGTATAAGTCACGCTAGTCAACTTGGGTCTTACCTATCTCTACCGGATACCAAACTTAACCATTGTATAAGTCACGCTAGTCAACTTGGGTCTTACCTATCTCTACCGGATACCAAACTTAACCATTGTATAAGTCACGCTAGTCAACTTGGGTCTTACCTATCTCTACCGGATACCAAACTTAACCATTGTATAAGTCACGCTAGTCAACTTGGGTCTTACCTATCTCTACCGGATACCAAACTTAGCCATTGTATAAATAACGCTAGTCAACTTGGGTCTTACCTATCTCTACCGGATACCAAACTTAGCCATTGTATAAATAACGCTAGTCAACTTGGGTCTTACCTATCTCTACCGGATACCAAACTTAGCCATTGTATAAATAACGCTAGTCAACTTGGGTCTTACCTATCTCTACCGGATACCAAACTTAGCCATTGTATAAATAACGCTAGTCAACTTGGGTCTTACCTATCTCTACAGGATACCAAACTTAGCCATTGTATAAGTCACGCTAGTCAACTTGTGTCTTACCTATCTCTACCGGATACCAAACTTAGCCATTGTATAAATAACGCTAGTCAACTTGGGTCTTACCTATCTCTACCGGATACCAAACTTAGCCATTGTATAAGTCACGTGATCATATGTGTATGTTTCCAAGATCTTTTACAATTCTTGAATTATTTTTTCCATTTAGTTTTGCAATAGCACTGAAACATTGTTCTCCTCCGTATAAACTGTTATTCTTCATATCAAAATATTCAGTCGTTTGAATGATTTATCTTTTTTTATACGGGACAATCATTCGCTATGGGGCCACATTGAGCCATTCACGTAGTAACATGTTAGATAAGTGCTGTGCTACATCCTTTACAACATTCGATAAAGAGTAGACGCATTATAGCTACAAAGTCTACATTTTTGTAGACTACCACAGTCTACTCTAAACTGTGAAGGTCAAAATTTTCTGCCCTTTCTTTCATCTATTTTCCGAACTGGTATACTCGTGTTAACATGTACTAAATATTCATTTATAACTGTGAAAGCTGGACATTAAACACACATTCAATCAGTCAATCAACCAACGGGTAATTTTTATTAGTTTCACTTGGTGTCACATTTTCAAACTATAAGGTATATAAGTTTTAAATTAAATGTTCTCTTTTCAGGTTGTGGCTTGGCTGTTGCTTGATACCGTTCTGTGTTGATGGCTGCAAAGATGTGGTCCACTCGTGCCCAAGCTGTCGGATAACTATTGGTCGATTTAACCGGATGTAGCCTCGGTTAGACTGCAAATTGCTTCGCATGGATTTTTTTCCATGTTTGGACAAGCTAATCAAATCTTACAAGTTTTGCATTTTACACACTTGTGTGTTTATAATTCTTTGTCTTTACCTCCATGTATTGTTGTTTTAGAACATAATTTTTACTTTTGTTAGTGACGTTATATAATTGTTTTCTTATTTGTTTTATATATAATTCAATTAACTGATCAGTTCCGTTATTAGAATTCATTTTTCAATTTGAAAATGTAAACACAAATGATAAAGTTTTTATTATAAATCAATATATTAGGTTGCTGAGTAACAGACAAAACCAGTAAAATAATGTTACAAAAAACAGCCTTTATAGTAGTGTACCATGATGCTATTTTTGTCAACACAATATCTGGGTACACCTGCACTTTTAGAATGCTCATCGTTTTTCTATTAATTGTTCTCCACATATTGTTATTTCGTTTTGCATGTTAAGTTTTATTCACAAGTTGGACCCTGTGGCGGATCCAAGATTTTTCTCAGCGGGTCGCTTTGTTATAAAGGGCGACCACTCTGGACAAAGTTTTGTGGATCACAAGTATACTTAAAGAAGCATTTAATAGATGCTGTATCCCCCCTTTATGGATCCGCCACCATGCCCGGTGTGTGTCTTTCTATATTGATTCAGGTATAATTTATTCCAGTATACTTGTTATTCTTATTATTGTTATTCTTGGTGTCTTTAAAGAAAAGTTTACTTTTTCTTCCCAGGTATATTTATGAATATTTACAGCAATTATGATCATGTTTATTTTTGTTTTATAGTTTATCATTATTGTTATGACAGTAACACGTGACTTCCATTAATGAAGTTCGTGAAAACTTGATGTTCACGCCATTGCTGAAAAAGTTTTAGATGTCTTTTTAGAATAAAAACCTTTTGCATTTAAGTGTAGTTTTTACATTTGCTAAGTTATTTTATGTCATATGCCGTCGGACCATTGGTTATTTCGTAAATCCTCGGTGAAGGCACCACAAATCACATCTTGTAAACAGAATGTATTTCATTTTGCATCTCACAATACAGAATGTTATAAAACACGTGTACGCGTATTTAAAATACCGACGGAGTGTGGTTTATATCTGACCTACCCGTCAAACTTCACTTAGGGTACTATATATCTTGCTGGACATAAAATCTAAATCTACTAATCAATCGACAACCAAACTATGGCAGATATTTGTGTTTGATATGACGAAACGAAGTGTAATTATTAAATCTACTTGTGTTTGCAAAGGTAAGTGCCAATGAGAGCTTCGTAAATAAAGTACATGTATAGATCACGGTACAGATTATTGTTAGTTTCTCAAAGTTTTTTTTCCATTTTACTAAAGTTTTAATGTAAAATAGGTATTCCTTTAAAAAATGATTAAATAAAATTATTTGACACATACCCTGAATGAATTAACAAGATGTTTGACAATAAACTTTACTGGATTATATGTACACTTAGAAACTGACAAGCACAGTCAGCAAGGATTAGTTTGGTTTGGTTGTTTGGTGATTCACTTGGAGTACCCGGAGAAAAAGCCCCGACCTGCGGAAGAAAAACTCGCATTCTTTGTCAATTAAGATTTGAGTCGTGTACACCCTGCCCGCAGTGAGACTCGAACCCGCAACCTCAGTGTTGAGGGACCATTGATGACGTCTTGGATACTGGAAAACTTTCGAAAAATACACTTAAATAATGGAGATAACATATCAAAAACAAAGAATTGTAAATGTAAACTAGTTATAACAGTGTTGGGATGCCAAAACAAAATGTCTAAAACGAATCCCATTGCCACCATAATCTTCAGCATGTTGAATTGCAAACTTCAGTTCACCCTTAATCTGTTCCCATAGTGTCATATTGAATGGACATTGCATCGTAGAGAAACTGTGCGGACAAGATTGAGCGGAAAAAAAAAGAAAAAAGAAGGAAGACTAATAATACAGAAACCGAACCAAAAACAATGTCTCCCAAAACTTCGTTTAGGAGACATAATTATACTTCTCGAACCAGGATCATACAAACTTCATTGAATTTCCGTCAATAAAAAATTATATACCATATTTCGATTTACACACGGATCAATAAACACAAAAGTGTGTCAACTTGATATATGAGATATCCAATGTTGTTATAAGTTCGATATGTCAATATATATAACGACATTACATTTAAATTGGCATTTTAACTTTTAACGGGGCTCAAGACACATACACCGAAAAATAATCAATTTTGTAATAATAGTTCTTACTTATTTAGAAATAAAACATATAGGTCTGATAGTTTTGTTTGTGTTTCTTTGTTTGTGGTTTTTTTTTTTTTTGGGGGGGGGGGGGGGGGTGGGGAGTCGAGACCCCAATTTCCAGTTTTGCTCGAATAATTTGAACACGGAAGAGAACAACTTTAGGCAACTGGTGTATCTTAAAGTTGGAAAGACAAAAATATTGGTTTATGATTTTTGTCTTTTGGGAAAAACTAAAAAAAAACCTAGTAAAAGTTGGAATGAATTAGACTGCATCACCTAAGCGTAACTCCCTTTAGTTACAAATTTGTATTGAAACCAAATAAATGCATGTATAGATAGGAGTCAGTTATAAGATGATTTTATTGCACTATAGTACATCTATAGATGGTCTGTCCAATTTTCTGCTTTTGGTCTGTCCAATTTTTCCCATTTTGGTCTGTCCAATTTTCTGCTTTTTGGTCTGTCTAATTTTCTGCCTTTTGGTCTGTCCAATTTTCTGCTTTTTGGTCTGTCCAATTTTCCGTCTTTTGGTCTGTCCAATTTTCTGCCTTTTGGTCTGTCCAATTTTCTGCCTTTTGGTCTGTCCAATTTTCTGCTTTTGGTCTGTCCAATTTTTCCCATTTTGGTCTGTCCAATTTTCTGCTTTTTGGTCTGTCTAATTTTCTGCCTTTTGGTCTGTCCAATTTTTTGCCTTTTGGTCTGTCCAATTTTCTGTCTTTTAGTCTGTCCAATGTTCTGCCTTTTAATCTGTCCAATTTTCTGCCTTTTGGTCTGTCCAATTTTCTTCCTTTTGGTCTGTCCAATTTTCTGCTTTTTGGTCTGTCTAATTTTCTGCCTTTTGGTCTGTCCAATTTTCTGTCTTTTAGTCTGTCCAATGTTCTGCCTTTTGGTCTGTCCAATTTTCTGCCTTTTGGTCTGTCCAATTTTCTGCCTTTTGGTCTGTCCAGTTTTAAACCTTTTGGTCTGTCCAATTTTAGGCATTAATTTAAAGATTATAAACTTGTTCTCATCATCAATATGACTGAATCTGCTTGCTGGACGTTAAACAAACATTCAATTAATCAATCTTAATATTCTTACGATTCAAGGAATGGACAAACTAAAAATGGACTTAAAATTTTTGCACACTCAAATTAAAGACGTCAGACTGTTATAACTTTTTTTCAATTAAAAGTGATCGATTTATCAAGTAAATGGTATTTGAGCAAGAAAATTGTTCGGGTGTTCTAGAGTAAACAAGAATTTATAAAAGTTGATCGGTTTTAATTAATAATAAATATTCAACGATACCATGGAAACATCTGGTTTTTTTCACGTCTGTCAATCGGATTTTTTAATGGTCCAGTATTTACTTATAGTTGTATACGATTATTTGAATAACACTATTCGATGCAAATATCACCTAAATAGACTGATAAAGCAGTGCTGCGGTTCAAAGTTCGTAATCCTACCTACACGACTACCCATGTACTTAAAGAAGTAGATCCTTGACAATAAGGAGGGAGTATCACATTCTTTGGCATTTTAATTAACACTAGTCAACTTGGGTATTACCTATCCCTATCGGATACCAAACTTAGCCATTGTAGAAGTCACGCCAGTCAACTTGGGTCTTACATATCTCTTCCGGATACCAAACTTAGCCATTGTATAAATAACGCTAGTCAACTTGGGTCTTACCTATGTCTACCGGATACCAAACTTAACCATTGTATAAGTCACGTTAGTCAGCTTTGGTCTTACATATCTCTACCGGATACCAAACTTAGCCATTGTATAAGTAACGCTAGTCAACTTGGGTCTTACCTTTCTCTACCGGATACCAAACTTAGCCATTGTATAAGTAACGCTAGTCAACTTGGGTCTTACCTTTCTCTACCGGATACCAAACTTAGCCATTGTATAAGTAACGCTAGTCAACTTGGGTCTTACCTTTCTCTACCGGATACCAAACTTAGCCATTGTATAAGTAACGCTAGTCAACTTGGGTCTTACCTATCTCTACCGGATACCAAACTTAGCCATTGTATAAGTAACGCTAGTCAACTTGGGTCTTACCTATCTCTACCAGATACCAAACTTAGCCATTGTATAAGTAACGCTAGTCAACTTGGGTCTTACCTATCTCTACCAGATACCAAACTTAGCCATTGTATAAGTAACGCTAGTCAACTTGGGTCTTACCTATCTCTACCGGATACCAAACTTAGCCATTGTATAAGTAACGCTAGTCAACTTGGGTCTTACCTATCTCTACCGGATACCAAACTTAGCCATTGTATAAGTAACGCTAGTCAACTTGGGTCTTACCTATCTCTACCGGATACCAAACTTAGCCATTGTATAAGTAACGCTAGTCAACTTGGGTCTTACCCATCTCTACCGGATACCAAACTTAGCCATTGTATAAGTAACGCTAGTCAACTTGGGTCTTACCTATCTCTACCAGATACCAAACTTAGCCATTGTATAAGTAACGCTAGTCAACTTGGGTCTTACCTATCTCTACCAGATACCAAACTTAGCCATTGTATAAGTAACGCTAGTCAACTTGGGTCTTACCTATCTCTACCGGATACCATACTTAGCCATTGTATAATTAACGCTAGTCAACTTTGATATTACCTATCCCTATCGGATACCAAACTTAGCCATTGTATAAGTAACGCTAGTCAACTTGGGTCTTACCTATCTCTACCAGATACCCAACTTAGCCATTGTATAAGTAACGCTAGTCAACTTGGGTTTTACCTATCTCTACCGGATACCAAACTTAGCCATTGTATAAGTAACGCTAGTCAACTTGGGTCTTACCTATCTCTACCGGATACCATACTTAGCCATTGTATAATTAACGCTAGTCAACTTTGATATTACCTATCCCTATCGGATACCAAACTTAGCCATTGTATAAGTAACGCTAGTCAACTTGGGTCTTACCTATCTCTACCAGATACCCAACTTAGCCATTGTATAAGTAACGCTAGTCAACTTGGGTTTTACCTATCTCTACCGGATACCAAACTTAGCCATTGTATAAGTAACGCTAGTCAACTTGGGTCTTACCTATCTCTACCGGATACCAAACTTAGCCATTGTATAAGGGTTAATGATCATATGTATATGTTGCCAAGATCTTTTACAATTCTTGAATTATTTTTTCCATTTAGTTTTGCAATAGCACTGAAACATTGTTCTCTTCCGTATAAACTGTTATTCTTCATATCAAAATATTCAGTCGTTTGAATGATTTATCTTTTTTTATACCGGGACAATCATTCGCTATGGGGCCACATTGAGCCATTCACGTAGTAACATGTTAGATAAGTGCTGTGCTACATCCTTTACAACATTCGATAAAGAGTAGACGCAGTATAGCTACAAAGTCTACATTTTTGTAGACTACCACAGTCTACTCTAAACTGTGAAGGTCAAAATTTTCTGCCCTTTATTTCATCTATTTTCCGAACTGGTATACTCGTGTTAACATGTACTAAATATTCATTTATAACGGTGAAAGCTGGACATTAAACACATATTCCATCAGTCAATCAACCAACGAGTAATTTTTATTAGTTTTACTTGGTGTCACATTTTCAAACTATAAGGTATATAAGTTTTAAATTAAATGTTCTCTTTTCAGGTTGTGGCTTGGCTGTTGCTTGATACCATTCTGTGTTGATGGGTGCAAAGATGTGGTCCACTCATCCCCAAGCTGTCGGATAACTATTGGTCGATTTAACCGGATGTAGCCTCGGTTAGACTGCAAATTGCTTCGCATGGATTTTTTCCATGTTTGGACAAGCTAATCAAATCTTACAAGTTTTGCATTTTACACACTTGTGTGTTTATAACTCTTTGTCTTTCCCTCCATGAATTGTTGTTTTAGAACATAATTTTTACTTTTGTATTGACGTTATATAATTGTTTTCTTATTTGTTTTATATATAATTCAATTAATTTACCAGTTCCATTATAAGAATTTATTTTTCAATTTGAAAATGTACACAAATGATAAAGTTTTTATTATAAATCAATGTATTAGGTTGCTGAGTAACAGACAAAACCAGTAAAATAATGGTACAAAAAAACCTTTATAGTAGTGTACCATGATGCTATTTTTGTCAACACAATATCTGGGTACACCTGCATTTTTAGAATGCTCATCTTTTTTCTATTAATTGTTCTCCACATTTTGTTATTTCATTTTGTATGTTAAGTTTTATTCACTTGTTGGACCCTGTGGCGGATCCAAGATTTCTCTCAGCGGGTCGCTTTATTATAAAGGGCGGCCACTGTGGACAAAGTTTTGTTGATCACAGGTATACTTATAGACGCATTTTATACATGCTGTATCCCACCTTCATGGATCCACCACCATGCCCGGTGTGAGTATTTCTATATTGATTCAGGTATAATTTATTCCAGTATACTTGTTATTTTTATTATTAAAATTGTTATTCTTGGAGTCTTTAAAGAAAAGTTTACTTTTTCTTCCCAGGTATATTTATGAATGTTTACAGATATTATGATCATGTTTATTTTTGTTTTATAGTTTATCATTATTGTTATGACAGTAACACGTGACTTCCATTAATGAAGTTCGTGAAAACTTGATGTTCACGCCATTGCTGAAAAAGTTTTAGATGTCTTTTTAGAATAAAAACATTTTGCATTTAAGTGTAGTTTTTACATTTCACACGATTTTGCTAAGTTATTTTATTTCATATGCCGTCGGACCATTAGTTATTTCGTAAATCCTCGGTGAAGGAACCACAAATCACATCTTGTAAACAGAATGTATTTCATCTTGCAGCTCACAATACAGAATGTTATAAAACACGTGTACGTGTATTTAAAATACCGACGGAGTGTGGTTTATATATAACCTACCCGTCAAACTTCACTAAGGGTACTATATATCTTGCTGGACATAAAATCTAAATCTAATAATCAATCGACAACCAAACTATGGCAGTATTGTGTTTGATATGACGAAATGAAGTGTAATTATTAAATTGACTTGTGTCTGAAAAGGTAAGTGTCAATAAGAGCTTTGTAAATAAAGTATAGATCACAGTATAGATTATTGTTAGTTCTACAAAGTTTTTTTTCTATTTTACTAAACGTTTAATATAAAATAGGTATTCATTAAACAATGATTTAATAAAATTATTTGACACATACCCTGCATTAATTAACAAAGGCGTTTGACAATTAACTTTATTGGATTATATGTACACTTATAGAAACTGACAAGCACAGTCAGTAAGGTTTGGTTTGTTTTGATTGTTTGTTGTTTACCGCCACTTTCAGCAATCTAAGCTGTATCATTGCATCCAGTTTTTATTGAGGGTTTTCACCCGGAGTACCTTAGAAAACCCCCCACCTGCGGTAGGAAAACTCGCAATCCTTGTCAATTAAGATTTGAGTCGAGTACACCCTGCCCGCAGTAAGACTCGAACCCGCAACCTCAGTGTTGACAGACCATTGATGACGTCTTGGATGCTGGGAAATTTTAGAAAAATACTTTAAATTATGGAGATAACACACCAGAAACAAAGAATCGCTAACATTGTTAATGTAAACTGGTTATAACAGTGTTGGGATGCCAAAACGAATCCCATTGTCCCCATAATCTTCAGCATGTTGAATTGCAAACTTCAGGTCACCCTTAACCTGTTCCCAAAGTGTCATATTGATTGGACATTGCATCGTAGAGAAACTGTGCGGGCAAGATTGAGCGGAAAGAAAAAAGAAAAAAAAGAAGACTAATAATAAAGAAACCGAACCAAAAAACAATGTCTCCCAAAACTTCGTTTGGTAGACATAATTATACTTCTCGAACCAGGATCATACAAACTTCATTGAATTTCCGTCAATAAAAATGATATACCCGTATTTCGACTTACACACGGATCAATAAATTTTAGACACAAAAGTGTGTCAACTTGATATATGAGATATCCAATATTGTTATCAGTTCGATATGTCAATATATAACAACATTACATTTAAATAAAGTGGCATGTAAACTTTTAACTTTGCTCAAGACACATACACCAATACACCGAAATAGGTCTGATAGTTTTGTTTGTGTTTGTTTGTATGTGGGTTTTTAGGGGGGGGTCGTGTCCCCAATTTCCAGTTTTGCTCGAATAATTTGAACACGAAAAAGAACAACTTTAAGCAACTGATGTAAATTTAAAGTTGGAAAGACAAAAATATTGGTCTATGATTTTTCCGACATACAAAGCCACCAAAGTTTAATGTTGCTTGTTACACGTGATGGCTGTTTGATACGATAACGTAACTACGACTCGTTCAGTAATACTATTCTTCTCATCATTTGCAATGGAGCAGACTGATTCTAAACTTTTTTCTTTTAAATTTATTTTATTACTAGTGCCAAATTATGCCTCGACCCAAAGTCCATGTACAACTTCAAATGTATAAAGTGTTGTAGATTTTATCATTGTATCATATATTTAACACTCAATACAGTAGATTTAAAATGTGATAAAGTACAACCCACAATTAATGTCTTTGGTTCTTGTTGTCCACGAGTAATGCCTGTTTTCAGATTTATTCTGATTTCACCTCTGATGGTAGTGGTGGTTCCAGTGCTTTGATTAAAAGCTCTGTCACTTTCAATTGTTATGATTTTTTTTAATATTTAATGTTCCTTGTATTGTAATTTTGGTTTTCCGCGTGACATTCTGAATTCGATGGTGCATTTTTTAATTGCGTTTTTGTTATAATAAAGTAATCGGCTAAACAAGTGTGGACACAGAAAAACGTCTCGCCTGCATTCCGCATCAGTAAAGAAAATAAATTTCGTCATAATCATAACGTAAATAGCATTAAATATCAGCAGCGGCTTGTATGCCAAATATTTTCACCATCCCATGCATAGTTACAGAGGAACTGTCCTACAAAAACTTTAACGTAGTCGCTAGATCGTGAAATTGAGGTCAAAGTCAGGTGACACCTAACAGACAGTCATGTACTATTAATCAGCAACCTATATACCAAATATTGTCATCCTACCATGCATAGTTACAGAGGAACTGTCGTAACCCAAAAACTTTAACGTTGTCGCTAGACCGTGAAATTGAGGTCATGATCAGGTGACACCTACCAGACAGTCATGTACTAGTCATCAGCAACCTATATACCGAAATTGTCCTACTATTCGTAGTTACAGAGGAACTGCCGTAACCCAAAAACTTTAACGCAGTCGCTAGACCGTGAAATTGATGTCAAAGGTCAGGTGACAGGTGACTGACTGGCAAGTACTCATCGTAAGCTACCTCTGGACCAAATTTGATGGACCTAGGGCTTGGGCTTACAAATATATGAAGCAAGATGTCTAGTGTTTACGCCGCCGCCGCCGCCGCCGTCGGATTCACATACATATGTGTCGCCTCCATCGACTTTCGTCGCAGGCGAGACAAAAATTGTGGTCTCGTGCTTTTTCACCCTATTCTGAAATCTCGGTAGCTATCAATACATTTGTGTTTTGAGTCTCTATGACAAGCTCGTTTAAAGTTAATAATAAGAATATTGAATTATGGTAATTTTAGAATTTGTTATAGAGTTTTTCCGGTTTGTACAAAATGGCGAATCATTTGGGAGAAATACTTCATTAAAAGCTTAGATCATTGTTATTCAAACAAAGACTGAAAAATACTCCACAACATAATAAAATCACACTTTATCTTTATTCTAAATACGTTCAATCCATGACTATAAAGTCCTGTCTGGTGGAAAATACGATACTGTTATAAAATACATCAAATGTTTTGATGGTAACGGCCCTAATTTTACCTGTAAACTTAACATGTTAAAGGATTCGCCGGCTGTTCTAGCTGTAAAATATTTCTTTTCCAGATTTTCTCTGCTTTGGGTCATTCAAGCTGCTAACCATTAATAGGCAGTCGACCTTTGACTTAACATTTTGCATATTAATTAAAAGAATAACTTTATATATTTATGATTTATATTGTTATTTTGTTGTGCATGATAATATTTTATGAAGTGTTTTAATCGTTGTTGATATATGCCAGTGTAGATCTTAGCTGAATGTCAGGCGAGGTAATCCCATAATATTGTGTTGTTTGTGTTTTATTTCATAATATTTCTATTTGGATGTTCAAAGATATTAATACTCTATGTTCATTAAAGAACAAATCGGGGGATAAATATCCAAAGTTTAATGAGCACGTTTTGTACAGTATTGTCTACTCCTGTTATCTTCTGTTATATGCCACTTGATTCTAAAGGAAGATATTTTGTAGTGTGTGTACATATAGCTGTACTGTAATATGTGCATGCATGATTGTTTGCCAGGAAGGTCAGAAAAGTCATTTTTATAATTGTACAACAATGTGATTTTCTAAGTCTCGGTAACTTCGAAAAACGACTTCTACGTTTAATTTAATTTAATTTAATTTAATTTATTTAAAGCACAGTTATACCCCGTGAGGGGTTGAAGGCATACATAAACAAAAATTAACAAATCATATAGTAGAATCATGCAATCTTCAAGTCCACTTTTCTCAGTACTAAAAGACTTTTTAATAAATTAAACAACAAACTGCAAATGACTCCAAGAATACATTTAATTTATATATTTATTTATATCATTTTCATAACTATTTTTAATGTTATTTTCTAAATCTAGCAAGTGTAAGTAGGTAAATTGAAAAACGTGATGCGAATTGACAATCGAATTTGGTGCCCACGTAAAGATTGTTGGAGCAATATTTAATTTAATATTATAGAACATGTTATGCTCCTACCAAATAAGACTATGTCATGCTGACTATACGAGCTGCTAAAACTAATCTGAGACGTTATTGTACAGGACGGAAGTCGTACATCAATCTAATGAGGTTTGCTAGTTTTAAATATAAAACAATATTCTAAGAAGAAAACGAGACCGTTACCGTTGTCACGATCAGCAGCAGGTTTTACCAAACATACGAATCCCTAAGATATAATTTGTGCATACCATTGTTTACATGGCCTCAATATTTGGGAACAATATCACGAAAATAATGCTCACCCATTAATTTAAACGACAATAAAACATAGTTAGTATGCATGAATACTTTTTAATTCTGATTATGACAAGTCTGTAAATTGACGCGGCATATAAATGTGCGCTAGTATATGGTCGTTCCACGTTCCGCGTGTAACAATTGTAGAGTTGTAAAAAAAAATTACTTTCTTGTACTATGTTAAAAAAACAACTTTATTATTGACAAGTTATTTAAAGTACAACCTACTGAAACCAGCAACTTTAGCATGTGCTAACTACATCTATTGCGAAAGCAAGACGCCATATTAGAACATATAGTAAATCTACTTTGAAATGGGGTTGATTTGTGAACAGAAAACTTTTACTGTCACTAGAAAAGTATAGAGGAACAAATGATCTTGCATTTGATTCAGCTATAATGCGCCTTCTGTTGCGTCACAAACTATATTCCGGCTCATGCTTTCCATAGTATAACCTGACAACTCTACATCGATAAGGTATCCCCTATCACACAGCTGATAGACGCTGGGCGTGCGCTGCCTGATGCGTCTCGAGGTGGTGGATGAGGAAAGCTTTCATTGGGGTGATTAAAATACGGAAGGAATGGCCGCAGACTGTAGTTTGTAACGTATTGAGAGAGTGTCACGCTTCTTGCAGGATAAAGACATCGTTTGTAGATTTCGAAAAGGAGATGGGAAGTAGCCACTACAAAAAACTCAAGTTAAATTTTGCCATTAGTCCATCCTATTTGTACTCTAGGTTTCTCCTTGAATATAGCTGAAATATTTCGCTAAACGACAATCAATCAATATATCAATCAATAAATGGCTTTTCAGTTCAAGGCCTACTTAAAGAAAGTTTGGGATCGGAACCACCCTGGATTTCTAGTTTTTTCACAAAGGTTGGAGTTATCAACGGATACTACGACACCCTGAACACTTGAAAATTCGACCCTTTGATAAAGCCAAAAAACAAAATGCGGATAGATATTCGGTTGTATTTTAATTAATAGCTCTCAATTTTAACCCTACAAAAAGGTAAATAACTATATACTGAAGAAATGAGTGAATATCTACATGGGATTTACGATTAGTTTCAAAACACTTTAAACATGACCATGTACACATTTCATTATTTCGAAATCGGGTATATCTATAGTCTTTTTATGACGTCATTTGAACTTTAAATATAGGTTGTATACAGGTAAGAAACAAACATTAAATTACAGAAAGAATGTTTGATGAGAAAAAAATGTTCTACGTAAACGAGGATGTAAGATGTTAAAAAAAAGAATAATATTTTTCAAACAGATAACTTAAGTTTAAAAACTTTTATATGTCGCAGATGACATTCCTTAGGGGGTTTTAGTGACTTCCCTTAAAAATAGTAAGGAATAATGTATTTCTGATGCTGAGCGAGTTTTTAATTTTTAACCACAAACCCGTTTGTTTTTCTTTTCAGCATACACTCCAACACCGGTCCTGGTAAAGGGACATTCACCAATTATATTACAGCTCAAATGGCACGAAGACCCAGTAAGACTTGCAAAGCCAACATCGAGACCTACATTAAGTATAAAAATGGGAAAACAATATGATTAGCCTGTGGAATTATGTGCTTTATGTGGTAAATATAGATAGAAGTTGATTCCGAGTGCCCAGTTTCATGGAAAATTTAATTTCAGAATTTTCTTAACTTATCCTAAAATCAAATAGTAACCAACTAGATTAATGGACAAATGAAATCAGGATTTTGAAGAAAATATCAATTTTAAACGTTTTATAAAACTGGATTTAAGGACGTGCATGTTTAAAGTACATTCTTAATCCGCCTCCAGAAGAGTTTTATACAGAATCTAATGTTTTGACAAAATAAATGCCCGAGCAAATAAATAGTTTCTTAAATGCATCTTCCAAGTATTGACGTTTATTTCGAACGTTAACAACACAATGTCCTTAAACAGTATGTTTTATAACGATGTTGTTTTAATTATAAAAGCTAAACCTTCTCTTTGTGGATGATGAAGTTGTTAAGCGTCTAAATTAATTGGAATTTTCAAATATTTTTGGTGTGGGGGCCGCCGATGAGACTTATTGGACGAAACTCGAGTTTATTTAAAGTTAAGTGTATAGCACTGGTATCTTCGAGGACAATTAGAAGAAATAATCGTTTTAACCCCTTAACGAAGTAATATGCCAAAACAAAATCATGACTAAAAATAATTTTATCATAAGGACTACGTACATTATTAGGAAGAGATGTATATCCAAGCAAATTCGCAAGAAGAATTGGAGAAACAAAATAAGCAACACGATAACATGCAAATTATGTTTAAATTGTTTCTTATTGCTTTTTGTACGTTGCTATGTCGCCGATAAATTACAAAATATCTATTTCAAACTACACATTGTTTTTGATTGCCTATTTAGGTTATATCTTGGATGCTGTAACGAACTTCATTTATGTATTATGTAGTTATTATTAGTTATTACTATTTTTATGGTTTTGACTTCATTCATCCCTCAGAGTTATACTTGATTGGTATTTAATTAAATTAATCACTTTAAGGTAAGTGTTAAATGGACTATAATAAATATTTCGTGCGGAATTATCTGCACGAGCTCAGGTGATATACAAGTCGAGTTTACCTGCACGAGCTCAGATGATATATAAGGTGAGTTTACCTGTAATCAGCACTGGACGTTTAGATGGCGAACATGTTGGAGGTATTCATTTAGTTCACATGGATAAGTACTCGGGATTGTCAGTACAGGACATGGGGTTTCTTTCCAATGATGTGAATTGATGTATTATAACCCAGGTAAGTGGTTTTATTTATTTTTTGCAATTTTCTGCGTGAAAATTGGTTCGCTCATTGAGATATTGTCGCGTTCAGTCTCATTCGGGTTTAAGTCATTAGAAACCGTGTTAGTAGTTCAATTTGGTAAATTTGGGATACTTTTGTTCATTTCAGGGGTTTTGAGTCTCATTTATTAGCCAGAGATGAGATTTGGTACTTAGATGAAATCTACGGACATCCATTTTTCCTGTCCGTTAGTTACCAGTCACTATACGATAGGATGTACAGATATTTTCATTATATTTTATATCCGTTTAATTTATTTTAAATCCGGAAGATTTCGGCTTTTAATGTTGGGAGTATTTCCGTCGGAACACAGTCCGTTGGATTACAGTCTATTATTTAGGATAGTGGAAATTCAAGATGTCTGTTCTATAAATGAAATTGTCTAAATTTATGAAGTCCGTGTATTCGTTTACCGAGAGATTCTTCATCAGATTCGTTTATTGTCATGTATAGTTCATTACCAGTTGGACAACCTAATTGTTGTCCGTTTGCTATGTTGTGAAGTTCGATCGACATTCACTCGGGACATTCCAAATTTCAACAAGTCACGCTTCTGGATCTTGGCCGCTGATGTGTGAAAGTCAATTAAGTTTTTTTCAAATATTTTGTTATTTTGTTTATTCAGTTTATTACTGTTTAATTTCTTCTGTTCAGAACTTACTTTTGATGATTTGAAGTTTTGTTCCTGATTTGTATTTAGTTTGAACTTTTATGTTTTGTTTTTTAAACATTTTTCAAGATTTAGTTTTCTTTATGTTGTGATCTCATTTTGGACTTTAGTTATATTTTGTTTGTAATTTTCTTATGTTTTGATTGTATATTTTGTTCATATTTTTGTTTTGTTCTTTAAGTAAAATATTTTGTTTTACTTATTTGTTTTCCTATAAATCTTGGCCATACAAACAATCCCGACTACCCAACCTCGTCACAGATGCTTTTTTTCATTTCGGATTAAAGTATGTAAAGATGGCGTTCATTCATGTCGAAGATCGCTGGCGAAGTCCGTGTTGTACATTGACGAAGATGGTGTGGTGACCTTGCATAACGAGCGCCCAGCATAACAAAGACTGGATTCAACTCGCTAGCACGGTCAGATTACTGGTATGGGAGAAGTGATACATAGCCAGGATAACATAACGGAAGGTGTTGGAGGGCTGAAGAGATTTTTACGAAGACCAGACACTTTTAAAAATGAAAATTTATGTACAAAAAATAAGATACTGTGTTCAAATTCAACTGCTGATTTTATTATAATCGTTTGATTAGTTTTAACGCATCCTTTATCAATCTCATGCAACTGGAATTGGAGGAGCTATGATTGGCATTGTGCTTTACTTACAAAATAATTGAAATTAATGTAGAATTATTCTATATCAAGGAAACCGAGCGACAAACACCAAAGCACGAAACAAAAACCAACAACTGCAAGTTTAGTTTGCTACACGTAGTCAAAAGTTTCCCGCTGCTGACATCATATTTTATAAAATTTTTAAGGAGTTTTAAGAGGAAAATTTGTTATGGGAAATAATAATAATCATGCAGATAATTTCGATTGGTAGAAAAATCATTAGAAGTAGTAGTAGGGTGCCTGATAAAACAATTAATCCACAAAATATACTCTTTTACTTTATATTACTGAAATAAATTCAACTACAGAATAGAGGGGTGGAGTAGCAAATTTGTCATGTCAGTTTTTATTTTGGCTGGGAGGGTCGGAGTACCAGGAGTAAACTCCCGGACTTCGGTAGAAACTAGAGTCCAGCGCAATGACACTCGAATCCGCAATCTCAGTGTTGACACATCATGTGATTATTAGTAAACGAACTACTAATGTGCTTAAACATTCTGCGTCTGAGGACCCCAAATACGTTATAAAAGGTACATCTACGCATTTAATCCTACCAATATCAAAGCATTCCATTTCAAAGACGAAATGCAGCAGACGGAATGACACACACACAAACAGAAAAAGGGTACCCGAACCTCAGAAACACCGTTGGTGTTCCAGGAGACCGGATGCTCCCTACTAGGTTTGAATCCAGAAAGAGGAAATGTTACCTGTGACTTGTGTATAAAGGATAGATTTCCAATACTTTTTGGTTAAGAATGGTAACGGTCATAATACGTACAAAAAAACTCTTGAGTAACTTAGCAGTCAACAGCAGTGATTATTAAGCTTTTTTTAATACAGATTATGTAACCTGTGCTTAAGCTAGAAACGTTTGATTGAAATACATGTTGTAGCAGATTTGTGTTAATGCTTTAAAAAAATTACTTGATCTAAAAATAATTAAATGATTTATTATTGAAAATTAAATTTACTTTAAACATATTTATTTGCTCAAATAAAGCAAAGGGATTGGACATACGTTATGACAACATTATGGAGGTCCTCTCTATTACATACAATGTTTACAAGTGCAAAGATTCTAATGACACCATATAAGCATATGATATTTTAAGTGTTTTGTAACGTGCAGAGCGCGAAAAAAAAATTATAAAAAAAACAACAACAAATCAGAAACAAAAAGTAAATAAGGTAAAGGTGGGAATCTGGCGTTTGGTTCAATTGATCATATAAACCGTTTTGTTCGTTTTATGTAGTTTTGGACATGAAATGTAAATATGGGGATAATTCTGATGTCACGGTATACGACCCATAATTGAAGTTACCGTTTAATATTATTTTTTTACCTAGAAATACAGCTTTATTAAATCAATATATTGCTAATTAATGAAACAAATTAAATATATAGTTTTATTTTGAGTCACTGTTAACAGTTTTGAGCAAAAAAGTTAGTTACTCAAATAGTATTTCCGAAGTTTGCAGAACATTACCGATGTATATGCTCCATTAAAAAATAATAGACATCCGGGACACCAAATATGTTGTCATTGTAATGTAAAATAGTTTTTTGTAAAACCACAATTACCATAAAAAAGGTGAATTCTTAAAAATAAAGTCCAGATTAATTGAATCGATATGTGTAGATATCCATAGAAAATGTAACGCTTTCAAAAATATCTTCCTATCCACGGTAATAAACGTATACTGTTTCTTAAAACTAATAAATTGTCACTTAATGTTCTACGATTAGACCATTCAATTACAGACACTTTTGGATCCCAACGTAACGCTGCAGGTACTTCTACGTCATTCCACTTTATTAAGATCAAGTGATGCCCATTTCTTTCATGTATTATTGGTACTATTAAAGCCCCCAAAACAAATTCGTTGTTCCATTGGTCTTGCAAAAAATTATTTGATCCAATGACGACAAAAATTCGACACGAAAGAACTGCTGTTGAGTATGCATTCACTTTTGAATTTCCTGGCGTGAGGTCTCGATCACTTATAAATACTGATAAATTACGATTTTCGAAAAATGGGACAAAATTGTGTTTTATAAGTTTATAGTCTGCATCGTTATAAATAATCATGATATCATATTTAATGTTCGCAATGCAGCAAATGTTGGCAATATTACATGGGCAAATTTCAGCTGGTACTGTGTTTGGTTGTGCAACTAGAATCATTTTTGCCATTTGTCTTACAAACGGAGTATTATAAAGTTTTATCATAATGACAAACGCTATACATATATCACATAAATATATGAAGACGACGAACTTTTCAATTATATGCATGTAATAGTAGAAGTGCACTTCGTCATCAGCAAAAAATTGAAACGAAAATCTCCAGTTTTTCCTTTGCGACATTTTGGCTATCACGTCATTTCGTAATTTATCATATTTTGACCTAGAAAATTCCAAATGGAAGAACAACAAAAACGTACGGCAGCTTTATTTCTTCTATTTTATGCTGAGATGTAGAATTATTGTTTCTTACAATTTGCACAACAAAGGTATGTTTTCCAAACGAATTTTCACAAATACACGAGAGCGAATTAAAGAAAACTTGGCCGGATAACGTAACTACATGATGCGAGTTTAGTTCACGATCATAAGTTTCATTGAAAATATAATGAACAAAAGGACTGCAGCCATCAAATTCCTTTCTGCAGATTGTAGAAATGTCTCCATTTATTTCTTCACTGACAATGCTCGACACATTCTGAAACACGACAACCTCTTCTGAAGTAGAATCAGCATAGACATGTAGGCCATGTATAAACAGTATGTGTCCATTTGGTATATGAACATAATGTTCTATATTCTTTTGGCAATGAATAAAAAAGTATCCAACTTTAACTTTCAGAGTTATCACTTTTTGTGGATATATGAAACGTTTTTCTGCCCATAAACTGATTTCACTGTCAAAGTCATTCTTCTCCAATGATGTGATCTTGTAATGAAGAACCCCATTACTCGTAAACATTATATTTTTTATAGATGACTCAACACGTAACTTCTTTCGCATCCAGAAAAACGAAACAAACTTTCCAAAATTCTTTTCTGTTCCGTTGTAAAGAAACATTGCGTTTAATATTTTGACGGAACATGATATATCAACTTCTTCACCGAACACTCTAAAATACATTTTTCTACAAAACGGTGCTCGAATTCCATTAATCTTTGCAAATGACCCACTGTGTTCCAAATTTGCATTTGTATATATTTCATACGATTCGTGTTTTTCATATGCTTGAAGTTCAGGCAATTCATTGTCAATGTTACGAGATTGTGCTTCAACCGACACAGATATATCTGAAGTTTTCATATAATTCGAATTATAAGAAATCTGAAACATATATTGTAAAAGGAAAACGAAAACAACAGCATTGATGACACACAAAACAATGTAGATTAAAGTCCTTTTACCACTGTATTTTGATATAAATCTGTACAATCGAAGCAAGATGAGGTTCATTATCGACAAAACTTCTTTTTGGATTGTCATTATTAACAACGTAAAATGTGAATAATTGATATATCCAAAACAATCCAGCATATAATTTCTGTGCATATGTGATGTTTTGGCCAATTTCACTGGCTCGTTCTGAATCCTATCATACAAGAAGTATGAAAGATAACAGGGTGTGACATATCTAAATATCCATTTAACTTTGTTTGGAAGAAATGAAGATAAATATATGCTCCACAAGGAAGGCATGATTAACCACCAAAATTCCATATCAGTGACTGTTTTCGTGTCGAAAAATCCAATTATAATGAATGGCGACAATACCAAAATCAAACGAACTACGGTAAACTCTAAAACGTCCATATTTTCTTGTTGAGATGAAACCTTCTTTGTGCTGCAGAAAAATGTATATGTCAATAATCTATAATAAAAGAAAGAATTCTAGAATATTTGTTAAATACTTCTGGGACTTTTTATCTATATTTAATTTATAATTATTATTATTATCAATTATTTGATAGTCCTATACCAGCTGCGGACTTTTTCTAAACGCTGCAGATATTGAACTGATATTTGGTATGGGAGTCAACCAAGATGACATACAGATCAAGTTCGAATATCGTCCTGGATCAATGATTTTGACAAAATTTTAGCCTTGGACTAAGACAATAAAAAATTAAATAACTGTTTTCTAAACATTTGCAGATATTGAGCTGATACTTGGTGTGTGAGTAAACCATCATGAGTGTTAATGATAAGTTTTAATGTCGTTCCGGTCCAATAATTCGAGACGTAATTTTGGCGCTTGGACTTCAACAAACATTTCAACAACAACGAAAAAACAGTTTTCCGGACGTTTTATTGAACTCTTGCAGATATTGAGCTAAAATTCGGATATTTGATATGTAAGTCAATCACCATGATTTACAGATCGTTCCGGTCAAATGGTTTTTGACGAAGTTATCGCCCTGGACCGTTTGGAAATTTTCTTTTTGCCAGTTTGACTCAGCAATACTATCCACACTTGTTTCCTTATATTGGGGCTCCAGTGAGGAACAGGGGTAAAATATCAGTGACAGCTTTATTATTTACACGTTATTTAAAGGGAAATTACAAAGTCATGACAGTAGGTTTTAACCAGTGTAAATTATTGAGTGAAGTTAATCTTAATGCATTTAGATTGGTTTAGATACCTATCCAATTTAGACCAATAACGACAAATTAGGATATTAAACCGATGAAATAATCGCCTATCCATAGTTTTTTATTCCTATGTTTAACTTGTTAGGTAATTTCTCAAATCGGTATCTACTTGCTTTCTGTTTAACCGATAAAGCTTTCAATTCTGTGGAAAGTCAAACTTCAATATGTCTTGGTCGTATTGAATTTTTCCCGTGAAATGTACTTATTTTTCTAATCATAATACTTACTGATTAGTATCCTAAAAAATTATCTTTTCTAGGCATGTGAAGCCATAAGCTTGTTATCGGCTAGTGGATTAAGGAATATATCATCATTATATTTTATTGCTACTGCACATTGTTAGTTCTTGCAATTCGATCACATTAAAGTCGTTAGTTTAGTACACTATCAGCATCCCAGAGACAGGTTACCAAAGCTCAACCCAACGACCAGCCACGTGAGGTGGCATGTAGAGAATTAAAAATGGCCTTTCGGTTTGGGTAAGAGTTTTCAGGTAAAATACGAATGGTCTGGTCGCGGACCAACAGTCAGGCAAACTCGCTATGAAGGTCTAAATATTCCGTCCCTACCTAACAATCATTTCTGTTTGTTAAGGACATTAAGCATTACTCAGTCAATCAATAAGTTTTGAACAACTAGGTCTTGGGTACCCACTAAGGATTCTTAGAATTACAGACAATATACACATATTACACAAATATAGTTATTTATTATACTAATATTTTGCTCTGAATATGCATGTGAGTACGATGTGTAATTACCTTTCCAATAATCAACTGGAAACACACACCCGTTTTTGTATTTTGAATCTTAATAGAAAAATTGACCCCGGTTTTGGTATCTAGCTAGTAATTAGTAACTGCTACAGTTAATGAATGGGTGTTCAATTTTCAATAGAGGGGTTGTCATAATAGCGTGGTACATTTTATTAAAGAATAGTAATCGTGTGCTATTAAATGGAAGGGGATTCGATTTCCGATAGAGGGGGGTACAGGATGCCAAGGAATTTATTAAATATGTCATAGTAAATTGCAGTGAGGGGACACTGAGCGGGGTTAAAATGTCATTAAGTGTGTTAAAGTAAAAGTAAAAGGTGTTTACAATTTCCCCATAAGGAAGGGTTCAAACTACCCTTTATTTTAATTTATAGTTAAAACTGGGAGATATTTCGATTACTTACGCAAGTGATTTAAGCCCTATGTTTCTCATAAATCATTTATCGGCATTCATTAATCAAACGTAAATGTATAAGAAGACTTCCATGTCTGGTTAATGAATGCAGATGAACAATAGACAACCCGTATACTCGACTCACAATTTGATCCAATAGATCACAAATAATAAGATACAGAGACATAATCAAAAGAATAAGTTACAAAGCCGCTAACAGAAAACTTATTTACACTCAAAACTTCTAACAAACAAATGAGCGATTCAACCGCTTCAAACAAGAGAACATAACTGGCTCTGACTTTATTAGTAACCATGCGATACGGTTAAATCGGTGTGAGGTCAAGAACAAAAAGAAAACAAGTGATAAGTTGGAGAAACGTGAATAAACCGTAATATCACTTGTTTTCTTTTTGTTCTTGACCGGTTTATTCACGTTTCTCCAACATTTCTACTACACTAAAACAACAACCAATTAAGACAGGGGATTAAGAGGCGTTCAAAGGGAGAGGTTAAGGATTATCCAACACAGAATATAAAATACAGCTTCAGATATAATGATGGGCAATTGAACTTTTTGCTAATTTTTAATCATTTATTTATTATTTATTATTTTCTTTTACTATTACTATTATTATTGTTAATTGTTTTGTTTGGTTTTTTGTGTTTTGGTTTTTTAATTGTATTATATTATGTCTCTAGTTTTATGCATAGCATTACTATAGTATGTCAAGCACTTGCAAAATTCATTTCAAAACATTAACCATCTCCGTATATTGCATCAGCGTTTACACGGTTGGTGAGGTAACTAGTTGTTGAAACACCGTCGTCTGATAGTAATAATCGTGGTGAATTTAATATCTATTAATCTATACTTCAAGATAGATATACCGTTTATTCTAGTCTAATACTTCCGTGGTTATACTTTTTAATAATGATTTTAATGTACTATAATAATTTTCATGAAATACCCAATTATAGACCATACATTATTTGTTTTGTATCACTGTATATGATATTTCCTTTTATGTAAAACAAAATGCAATAATGAGTTAAGACACAAAACTTATAACTAGTTAATGTTTATTAAACAAGTAAATTTTACAGGTAATATCAACATAATAATCTTTAAGATGCCCCTTAATCCCCACACTTAATTGAATGTTGTTTTAACTAATTATCAAATGTTGGAGAAACGTGAACACACCAAAAACACCGATATTACTCAAAAATATCTGTCACCATCTGTATGACAACTCATAATGTCAACATTAAACTTTCGTTGTGTTGATCACAATTTGACAAATCTCTGTTTTATCAACCTTTCTGTGAGCAACAATAATCTGTCAGGGATCCCTACTCCCTTTTTCCCCAGTTTAAACCATATATCGTGAACCATATATCTTTAAAAGATAAATCGGAAATATAACTTACCAAATAAACTTTACAATATCGGACTCTTTCAGTGTATTAATATTTCTTCTTTCGATTTTTCGTTTATGCGTATTTAAGGTCAAACTATTAATAGAAGGCGATTATTATTTGAATGAATTTAAATATTGTACCTATTCAATATATTTACAATGACGATATACATTAATTTCTGTTATATTGTTTGCTTACTGGTGTATCCTAAGTGACATCACACGAGAAGTCACGAGATATACCAATTTAAATCATTCTTCGAAACGCAGTCGGCGAGGACAGACGCTCTCCTGTCCTCTTCTTCAGTTCGCGGTACTGAACGGCCACGTGCAACTCTTGCATGGTTAACGACTTCACCAATTATTTAATGTAAATATATTTTACTTTTATTTCAATTTATGCTTGGACGGTGGCGTCCTTTTGGATAAAACTTTTAGTTTACGGCATGTTGTCCGTTTGGTTAATTTAAAAAAAAAGAATGGAATACGGATGGTGTCGTCCGTAAGTTAAAGTTTAATTTTGAAGTACGGATGGTGTCGTCCGTTGGTTAATTTTTATTTTGAAGTACGGATGGTGTCGTCCGTCGGTTATATTTATTTTTTAATACGGATTGTGCTGTTCGTTGCTTAATTTTAATTTTGAAGTAAGGATGTTGCCGCCCGTCAGTAAAGTTTTGAATTTGTTGTTACGGACGGTGTTGTCTGTTGGTTATTTTAATTTTGGTAGTAGGAGAGTTTGAGGTATAATTGTGCATTTTAATGAAGAATTGGAACTAGTTTAGCGTGTGGTAGAAATGGCCGCTGAACTTTATGGTCGTCTGATATATTTTTTCTGAAGTTGCTATGTTTCGTTTACGTCCATATTTTATTATGTAATATATTTACCTGTAAGGTGGCCTAATTAAGAAAACCTGTTTGATTAAGGAGTTCTCGAATAAGTATTGATTTAAAACGCTAGAGACAGTGTTGATCTCTGACTTAAAGGTTATTTGCAATTGTGTGTAAATAAATGTAGATGTCATTTTGATTTACTTGTAGATGACCGAAGCAGACCTTATCTTAAAACCGAGACACACTTTGGTGGGAAAAGGTTTACTGCCTTTGATCCTAGACTTTAAGTCTTTGGAAACAGACGTGGCTACGGAGAACCTTGCAAGATTAAAAAAGGGTCATCCCTTGGAAAACTACTCTTTAGATGAATTGTCAGCAGAGTTTAAAAAACTGACAGGAGAGGCTTTAAAGGATGTAATTGTCCTGGCGGGAAAACAGTTAACCCTTGAAAATGCTCAGCAGTTGATGCATAAAGCCATTTTGATGTCTAATTTAGTCGGGGGACCGAAAGGATCGGCTTTAGATGCTGCAGAGCAAGGTAAACGGGTATATTGTGTTTAGTGAAACGTCTGGAATGCTATTGTCATTTATTTTTTCTGCCTTTTCCCGCTGTTGATTTAATTTGTCGACCATTTTAAATACCTGCGCCAAGTCAGGGTCAATTTTGTTAAATTTCAGGTAGTATTTTACCATTTAGTGTCACCTTGACTTTGAGATTAATTATGTTCCTGCGATCATTACGTTTATTCTTCTTTAGGGATGTCTTGTTATGAACATTTTGACATTATTTTGTTAAACCAAAAGTGTACTAATGAGGTATGATCGGTAGTATACTGTTAGCCATTTTAGAATTCGATTGCTAAAATGATGCGTATATTTAACCATTGTATGTTATAGTCGCATATTTTGTTTTCAAATTTAAGTTGATTTCTAGAAAGACTGCAATTCGAATCCTCGTAAGACTTGTACACTTATCTGTTACTAGAATTTATTCCAGCTACAATTTGGTAGTTTGGATAATTCATCGGCGGGGCATTTATGTCGTCCCGACATTTATACTTGAATATGCATTTGTTGCTTTTACACTTGTATGTTGTGAATGAGTTATAGATTTGTGATACATGTATTGTATATAAGTATACCGAGTTGTATCTTGTAACATATACTAATGTCGTTTTGTAGGCCCTTCGACATCTGCTTCTGGAAGGTCAGGTCCAGCCGCGGCTGTTGCTGTAACTCCAGCTCCGGTTAGTACCATTACGTCTGCAAGTAATTCTAATACGTTAGACATTGAAGGGAGGCTTAAACACATTGAAAACAATTTTGATAGTATGAAAGCCCATCAAGATAATGAGAAGGTAGCAGAGGCATTAAAAAACGTCCGAGCAATGGCAGGAAGACCCAAATTGACACCTGCTAGTGTCCTTATTGCCGCCATGGAGGTATTAGTTGAGAGCGCTCTCAAGGCCAATCATCCTGAAACTGATTTTTATAATAAAGCCTTGCAGGCATGCAAACAATTTGAAACACATGATGATATATGCGGACTATGTTTAAAGCTACTAGGGTCGTCTGAGGATAAAAAAATTTCTGCGACTATTGCAGATTGGCAAAAATCTTGTAAACGTGAAAATAGGGAAGATTTGAAACCTGATGGCAAAGTTTGCAATCCTTGGGTTGGGGTTTTCGGTCAGCAGTATTTTCCCTACCCTTGTCCTCCTTATCCATTTAGTGGCCCTGTCGGTGTACCTCATTTCAATGGCCCTACTGTGCAGCATAGTCTGTTTCAAGGGTTTCCATTCAATGGTCAGTCGTTTCAGCCGCAGGGGTATCGACCCCGTTTTTCTAGGAAATCTGTTGGTAGAGGTGCATGTTTCTTTTGCAAAGAAAACGGTCATCATGTTAATGCTTGCCCGAAGTTGAAAAAAGAATAGTATACCTTCAATTTCTGAAGTCATTTTACAAAGTTTAGAATACTTTAAAACTTTTTAGTTTTTTGAACGTATTGTTAGTTTTCTAATTTCCATTCCAGGGAATCTAATCCTTAATGGCGTTAAGTCACGCGGAATGGGGGTTGGAGAACTTTTTCTCTGTATTTTCTTTTTAGGGAATTGTACAAAGGTGTAAAGGATTCGTTTGTAAAACTGATATTCCTGAATGGGAGTTGAACATTTCTTTTGATCCTACCAAAGATGACCTTGAAACGAACGCAGCTGATGAAAATTTTGTAAACTACAGAGGAGAAGTTCTTCAGCCTCCATTTCAGTTTCACAATGCAAAGAAAGTGTCTGAGAATTGTGATTTTGATTTAGAACAATTACCATTTAGAAACCCACAGTTTTTTAAGGCTGGCAATTTGCATAAGAATTTTGACATGTGGAAATCTATAGGCGCAAATGAAGAAATCTTAGACTGGTTAACAAATGGGGTGAACGTTGAAAAGTTTTTTAGGCATTTCCAAGGTAATTTTAAAGGGCGGTCGTTTGATTCAGACAAACCCCCTTCGATGTTTTTCCAAAACTCTCCAATTTGTCAAGACCATATTGAGTTTATTCAGAACACTTTACTTGATAGAGTAAGAAATGGTTCCATGTCTGTCTGGGGGAGGGTAGGTTTAATCGATCCTCCACACTTAGTTATGCCTCTTACAATAGAAGAAACAAAACCACGTTTATGTCATGATGAAAGGTTTTTGAACCTTTGGATTGTAGACAAACCTTTTTTACTGGATACTTTAAAGGAAGTCCCTAGATTAGTCGAAAAAGATTCCTTCATGACGTCTGTAGATGACAAATCTGGATATGATCATATATTTTTGAGTGAAAGTTCTTGAAAATATTTTGGTGTTCAGTTTGGGGGGTGGTATTTTGTGTACAATACAATTCCTTTCGGGTTCAAGGCAAGTGCCTACATTTATCACAGTACGGGACTGGTTGCGACTGGTTATTGTAGGAAACTTGGCGTTCCTTGTCTACAATATATAGATGATAGACTTATTCTTCAGTTTTTTCAGCTCAAACCCATTATGAATCTTCTATAGCAAGAGCATACAGATCTCTTTATATAGTATGTGAGGTCCTTGTTAGATTGGGCTATTTTATTGGTCTCGGTAAATCCGTGTTTGAACCTTGTCAGGTACTGATCTTTCTCGGTATGCTTATTGATTCAATTCGACAGGCTTTTGTCCTACCAGATAAGAAGAAGAAATCATTTGCTGAACTTAGAACTACTATCCTGGTTAAGAAATCAATTTCTTTAAAATGTCTTCAGCGTTTTACGGGTAAATGCATCTCATTTATGTTGGCTGTACCGGCAGCCAAGTTGTACACCCGTGAAGCAAACTTAGCAATTGGGAGAGCAATAAAAAATAGTAGAATGATACAAGTCAAACGGAAATTAAGGGAGGAAATTGCACATTGGGAGTTCCTTGATAGTTGGGAAGGTTTTATCCCCTGGCGAAGTGAAAAACATCTGCAGGTTGTGTTGGCTACTGATGCTTCTGCTTTCCGTTGGGCTGCAGTTGTTAATCAGGAAAACAAGCTTGGGGATTTCTTTGATCAAAATGATACTCGTCCTATTCATTTAAAAGAAGCGGACGCTTTGTATAAAACCCTCCTGTCTTTAGTCGATAGATTTGCTAATCATAGGGTGGATGCGTTAGTTGACAATCAGGCTGTTGTTGCATCATGGGAAAGGGAAGGTGGAAGATGCAGTGAATTAAACGATATAATGAAGTCTATTTTTGTTTTGTGCCAAAAGCAGAACATTGATTTGCATTTGCAGTATATACCCACTGATATGAATCCTGCGGATTCTGGCTCTAGGCTATTGAGTCTTCAAGATTGTAGGTTATCTGTTAAATCATGGGAAATTTTACAGGAAAAATTTGGCCCACATTCCATTGATCTTATGGCTCTTGATTCTAATGTAATGCGTGACATCAAAGGAAATCCTTTAAAGCATTTTACTCCCTACCCCTGCCCGTCCTTGTCTCCGGTGAACGTGTTTGCGCAAGATTTTTCTTCGGATGACAATCCCTATGTTTACCCCCCTTTTTGTCTGGTGTCTCCAGTTTTACAGTTGCTGTTTGATCAGAAACCCAAGATGTGCACTTTTGTGTTCCCTGAATTCACTGTTTTGCCTTCTTGGTGGCCTAAAATGTGGTCATTTGTAGAAGATTTTGTAGTTCTTGGAAAATTGGGGATATTGGAGTCATTGAATCGCCTTCTAAAAATGGTTATCAGCCATATAAGTTGAGCTTTAACCTTTTTGCAGCACGGTTAAATTTCTAATTTTAGGTTGCTTATGGAATCCCACGAGTTTGGAAACCAGCAGTTCCCTGTCCATCTTGTGCATATCCAAATGACGAAGGTTCAAAATTTTGTCAGTCTTGTGGATTGAAGTTTTGTTTCACTCCCACACAGTCTTTAGGAACATTTGATTATGTGATAGACAAACGCTTAAGATATTTGGATAATTTGGTTGAAGATACCCCTTATGGCAGTAAGAAATCTGCATTAGAGAAAGATTTTTCTAAGTTTCTTCTTTATTATTCTAAATCAATTTGTACTGCTTGTCCAGAGGATGTAAGAAAATTCCTTGTTTTTAAAGATACCATGGGCAAGACTTCAGTCCATGAAATTAACTGTCCAAATTTGTCAAAGTTAAGTTCGCAAAACTGCAATTGTCCTTTACGCTTGGCATCAGGAACAGTTCAAACTATGGTCAGTCAACTTAAGTCAGTTTTTCAGAGTTATGGTAGGGGCGATAAATGGAATGATGAGCTTTCTTTCGGGAATCCGGCTTGCAGTTCAAAAGTTGCAAAATATGTTACTGCGGTAAAACGGGAACAGGCTTTATCACATAGGGTTGTCAAGCAGGCTAAGCCTTTATTTTACGATAAGTTGTACAAAATTGCACTCCACATTGATACGCAGATTGTAAAGGCTGATAGTCAAGCTAGTAAATTTATTTTTCTCAGGGACCAAGCCTTCTTTAAACTTCAATTTTTTGGCGGTGACAGGGCTTCGGATTTAGGTCAGTCTCTGTCGCAAGAGTATAAGCGTTTGCAAGATAACTCGGGTTTGCTTATTACGCACACTATTGGGAAAACCTTGGGTAACGGTAAGGTTAATGAATTTCATGTCATGAGGATGGAAGATCATTCTATTTGCCCAGTCTTTGCTCTCGATAAATACGTTACTGGTGCTAAAGAATTGGGAGTGGATCTTTCGGTTGGGTATCTTTTTAGAATCCTGGACAGGAATAAGAAGAAGGTTTTGGAATCACCAGTATCTCACTCTACAATGTATGGAAGGCTCAAGCTTTATCTTAAAACGTTGAATATTGATGAGGGTGAGACCCTACATTCACTTAGGGGTGGGTGCGCAATCACTTTAGCTGTATCAGGTTTCGGGTCTTGTGAAGAAATAATGAGCCATGTAGGTTGGTTTTCCCGGAAAAGCTACGAGAGGTATTCAAGGGTTAATACATTTACGAACAACACAGTTGCATCATTGTTTAAAGAGGTTGCTCGAAATTCCAAAAATGCTACCAATATTTATGCGGAGTTGGGGGATGTAAGCAAACTGCCATCTGCGTTTCAGTGATATACTGGACTTATTTTCAATGTGGTAAACATGACTAGAAACGTTCATAATTTGTAATCTCCTTTGTATTTCATTTTGTAATAAAGTTTTTGTGTTATAAGTGTTTTATCTGGATTTGTCATTACTTGGCGTCTGTCCGCTGGTGCTCAGTAGAACGTGCACTTGCATGATTGTGGAGTAAATGTACCGAATACTTATCTAAAATTTAAACTTTTAGTTTGAAATTGCTAGCGTTAATATGCATGGGTTAACATACATTTTATTTCTTTGTTATATTGTTAAAGGCTCATTCGTAAAGATTTGACTGAAAGTTGAGTGTATTAAGTGCCGAGTTGCAAGTTTATTTTAGTAAGTTTTGGTGAGTTTCGAGAATTTTAAGTTTTGGGGTTTCTTGTGGTAAATGCAACCGATTTAGTTTCAGACAACATGGGGGTGTCGTTGCGTATCAAATTTTCACCTCCAATACTCATTCTATCCAGTTACTTGGAGTGTGGTGGCTCTTTGGATAATCATTTATCCTAAGTGACATCACACGAGAAGTCACGAGATATACCAATTTAAATCATTCTTCGAAACGCAGTCAGGTTGAAAGTGAATCTTTACCTTCGTCCCAGTTATGACTGGGATTATAGTTAGGAAAAGGTTTTGGTTCTAACGTATTGATGTTTTTTCCACCACCCCACCCAGTTTTCTATAGCCATGGTTTCACACTCCAGGAATTGGATGCTCCTCAAATTTTCACTTCCAATACTCATTCTATCCAGTTACTTGGAGTGTGGTGGCTCTTTGGATAATCATTCAGTGTAAGAACAGTGTTAATTAAACTAATTCAGTTCATGTGTTGTTATTTTAAGCTCACAGAGGTTATTGTTTCTTACAATTAGCACAACAAAGGTATGTTTTCCAAACGAATTTTCACAAATACACGAGAGCGAATTAAAGAAAACTTGGCCGGATAACGTAACTACATGATGCAAGTTTAGCTCACGATCATAAGTTTCATTGAAAATATAATGAACAAAAGGACTGCAGCCATCAAATTCCTTTCTGCAGATTGTAGAAATGTCTCCATTGATTTCTTCACTGACAATGCTAGACACATTCTGAAACACGACAACCTCTTCTGAAGTAGAATCAGCATAAAAAATATAGGCAATGAATAAACAGTATTCTTTTGGCGATGAATAAAAAAGTATCCAACTTTAACTTTCAGAGTTATCACTTTTTGTGGATATATGAAACGTTTTTCTGCCCATAAACTGATTTCACTGTCAAAGTCATTCTTCTCTAATGGTGTTATCTTGTAATGAAGAACCCCATTACTCGTAAACATTTTATTTTTTATAGATGACTCGACACGTAACTTCTTTCGCCTCCAGAAAAACGAAACAAACTGTCCAAAAATCTTTTCTGTTCCGTTGTAAAGAAACATGGCGTTTAAGATTTTGACGGAACATGATATAATGATTATTATAATTCAGTTCATGTGTTATTATTTTAAGATCACAGAGGTACGTATATATATATTAAGTATCGGATCGACAAACATGACGATACAGCATAAACAAAAAATAATATACAAGTCTAGAAGATTATGCAACGATACAAATGACGGTGTTTCTTGTCAAAAATTTAGACAAAGATTTTGATTACATCTTGTTGGAATATTTGAGCAAAGCAAAGTAACAGCACGGCACGTCCGCGGCTGGCGGACTTGTGAAGCAACTATTTTGGGTTAAGTTGGAAATGAGAAATTTCAAAATCAATATGTTATGACTTGTTTACGTCATTTATTTATATTGACATTCAATGACTAAGGCCATTCGTTGGTCAGTCTTTGTCTAAATTTTTGACAAGAAACACCGTCATTTGTATCGTTGCATAATCTTCTAGACTTGTATATATATATATATATATGTTTATTCCTTAAACTAAACTGTTTAGAATGGCGAAAACAATGCTTGGGTTTGTTAGGTAGTTTTGCGTATAGACCATCCGTAACGTGCATGAAGCTCGTCGCAGATCGACTGCTTTTAGACTATTCTAATCACAAGTCGGCTCTGCAATTTTCTGAGCAGATTTTGAAGCCGTACTTTTCAATTCAAATCTAGACAAATGCGTATTGCAGTTTTGAATCGGGTACTTAAGACAATATAAACACTCCTGCTAGCTCCTACGAAAAAACGAAGGCGGTATCCAAACCTGCGCCTTTTATGAAAATATACTATAGAAAGGCTTTATATTTAGTAGAGCCTCATAGTACCTGGTCACCTAAACCTGAAACCAATTGAACAACTGTGCAAATCGTTTTTATTCAGCTTTTCTTTCCTATTAAGAATTGTCCAACACTTCTGCAAAAATCATTAATTTTGACCTTTTAATGGAAATACCACCTACAGGGAGTTGTCCAACACATATGCATAAATAATCATTTGCAGATCTTGATGAGCTGAATAGTTTTGTATGGAAAAGGTTTTATCTAGCTCTTACAGTTTTCAAGAACTTGAGAAACAACGACCAAAATCGACAATTTCGACGATTAAGGGGCAATTACTCCAATAAAGCATCGTCAAAAAACTTCACCTCAGTTCAGAGTCTTGTAGAGCTTTTTATGCTGATGAAGGAGGTTCACTTCTGAAGATTTCCTGTATCATACTTTTTGAACTATAAGACAACCCTCCACCCATTTTGTTCTTTTTTTAGCCAAGGCAGCAATGTTGGTTTGTCTGCTGTAATGATTTGTTCAATTTTGGTAGGGGACATCCTTAAGATGATGTGTACAGTGTTTCAAAGGATTCCTTTTAGTGGTTTTATAGGCGAAGATTTTTAAAAATAAATTAAAATTGATTAAAACAAACAGTTCAAGCGGAATGACTCCTAAACAGTTAATCAGACAAGCTTGACCCTGAACTCATTTTTGTAGCTCTCATCAAGCTGCACAATATAGCAATGATTCTCTAGTTCTAATCATTTTCAAGATTTGGGGGTAAGATGGCAAACAATCTTCAATTTTGATGATTAATGGACAATAACTCATTCAAGGGGTCGTCGTACGTCTGTGATTCAAAAGATAGTTTTGTAGAGCTTTTGATGCTGAAGAAGGAAAGACTCTTCGGTTTTTCTTTATCTGTTATACTTGTTGAACTCTATGCCAAAAACTTTATTTTGACCCCATGTTCTCTTTTAAGCCTTAGAGACTATGTTGGTAGGTCTGCGGCCATGATTTGTGCAAACTTGGTAGAGGACATTTAACTGATGATGCGTGCAAAGTTTCAACGCAATCCAGTGGTTTTGGAGAAGATTTTTTTAAAGAAAAGTAAACGACAACGACGACGGGACGCCAAGTGATGGCAATTTAGCTCTCCTGACTTTGGTCTTTGCACAATACACGTTTTAAGTGTAAATGAAATATGAACTGAAATACTTTTAGCAAAATGAGACACCACGTAACAACCTTACAAAAAAGAAATTATCTCTGAGGCCACGCCGAAAAAATTCCTTGTTCGTCGGACCGCCCGCACGTAAAATTATTTTAGAAAGAAAAAAATTTCTTCCGCCCGCATTAACCGGAAATCCGCCCGCGTCCAGAACCGGAAGTTGTATCTTCTCCGCGTTTTACGCTTTTCATCCAAGTGCTCCGATAGCTGGAGATTCATTCAGAACTTAGAAGGTTAAAATACCGTTTCAGTCCCCTATAAAATCAAAACCGAAAATAAAATTTATTCAATAGGTACAGACAGACCAACAGACAGACCAATATGGGCTGTCTTTTGGTCCGTCTGTACCTATTGATAGAAAGCAAAGGCAGCATCTTTTCAGAAGAGAAAAAAAAAACAATTCAAGACAATTCTTTTCTGCTATATAATTTATAAATTAATTGGTTAAGTCATAAAACACTGAGAACAAGCACTTGTTTAATATCAAATATATATATATTTTTTTTAATTTCAGTTATTTTCTTCAAAATTAAAAAAAAAAATCGCTCGCTCGCATCAGTTTAACAATGAAAACCTGAAAAAAATCTTTTAAAAAAGTTAAAAACATGTCGCTTGCCTTAAAAAAAATAATTCGCTCCACAAAATCAGAATTCCAAAAAAAAAATAATAAAAAGAAATTCGCTCGCTCGCTCATTATTTTCAAAGTTAAAGTCCGAAGAACAAGAAATTAATTTTGTTTGGCCTGAAGGCCATATAAGTCTTGTGTCTTGGCGGCCATATCTCGTGATTTTTGCGCTTCCTTGCTCATAAAGGGGACACCCGTATTAAAGATATAGTTATAGAAGAATATAGAAAAGAGGCTATGATCAGAAATTGCAACAATATTAAATGATTTCTTTATTGATGGGTTCCGATAATCCCGATAAAAAATTAGCATTTAAAGTCTTATAAAGATAAAACAAATGAAAAACAAATTAATTCCCATAAAAGAGTCTATGTATACAGGCATAGGTATTGATTTAAGAAAGGCAATAGGTAAGGTTCTAACATCCTAATATATAAACCTGTAATTATCAATCCTATAACCTAATTAATCTACAAGAATCAATTCCTTGATAAGTTGAAATAGGCATACGTTGACACCACACCCTGTTTTATTAAGAAAAATAACACTCCAGAAAAAAATAATTCCATGCAATTTAACATCCTGCCTTTCGTATCAACATTTCTTGACACTAGCTATGATAAAGTTAACTTTTTAGTTAGATAAATCTGTCATCCATACTTATAATGCCTTCAGATCTAGCTATAAAAAAAAGTTCCAACTACATGTCCCATGCTTAAAATTGTAGAAGACTGGAATGACTTTGGACAAATAAAAATATGTGGGAGTAACATTAATAGACCCTCCAAAGCATTCTATTGCCTACAATCTGTAAATGAAATTTTGAAAACATATAAACTTACTAATCAATCTCATAACTACATGTAATAAATTTTTATCTCGGATATAGTAAAATAAAAATTGTTCAGTCTTTAGTCAAGGTGACAGATTTTGAAATGTTCAGTGTATGGACCTATATTATTTAACATTTTACTCAGTGATATATATTTTATTTTGTTAAACAAAGCAATCTCTTGGATATTCTTAAATCTTGAAAAATGAGGGCCTCGTTGGCCGAAAGGTGAGGTCATTTGGCATCAAAATACTGGTCTCGTAGGTTGTGATCGACTCTAATTTTAATTGATTGGGGTTTTCTACGGTTCTCCAGCTTACTCCTCCAATAAAAACTTGACCCGACGTTATAGCTGGGATAATTGCTGAAAATGGCATTAAACATCATTCAAACAACAAACAAACAACTTTTTAAAAATGACAGTGTAATACTAAATGGCTGTTTTTCTATTATCAAATGAAGGTCAATCCCGATTAATTACAGGCTATCATCACGTAGACAATACCCGAATTGTAAATATATGTTTCTAATCAGTGATAATAGACTGCAAACAAGAAACGGTTTAACTTGATGTAATGAATAACGACTTCACAATAACAAATATAGATATTCACTAAATTGGCTTTAATTGATAAAATGCAGTCAATTCATTAGAAATTGAATAATAAGTCAGTTTATCACAATTACAAATATTTCCGGACGAGTTTAAGTTAGTACAGTGTATGACCACCTCCAGCTGCCTACATTGCTCTGCATCTGCTTACTATAGAGTCAATCAATTTCTTACTTTATTTAGTGCAACTATTTGCCATTCCTGTTGCAACATTTGACTGAGCTTATTGAGATTCTACGCCAGTTATGGAATGTCCAGCCCATCAGTATTTGCATAATCTGACTTTTTCTCGTCTATCTAACGATGTCAAAAGTGCTCTAAAATACGGCTTGATGGGTCTAATGCCATCAATTGTTGAAGTAAGTAGGGACTGTTTGAGAGCCATTTCTTAATCCGACTGCAGTGGCTGTTGCGGCAACGGTTCTATTCCTTAAATATAAGACTCGGATGTAGCGATCATGACCAGGAGTCGCTATGCATGGTCACCGACTTCTAGGGCGGCCACTGGTAGATGCAGTCTGATGTTATGTGCTCCACAGCCAATTGTGCTATGGTTTACGTTTTCAGTTCGTTCAATCTCACTTACACGATATTTCGAGTAGCATTTGATTGTTTGTTTGAATGGTGTTTAACCGACACTTTCAGCAATTTATCATCTTTATTGGGTTCATCAGTTTTGGGGGTGCTACACCCCAGTGAGACTCAAACCCGTAACCTTAGTGTTAATAGAAGATTAACTACCTTAATATCTCGATCACCGAGGCCCCTAAATATATTGAAAAATTGGAACCATTTATTTTAGAACCTTTGACAATTATAAATAAACGGAGCCCTGCGTTTCTGAATGTTCCTCTTTTCAATTCAAAACAGCAAAATAAATATTCGATTAGATATCTGAATACAGCTCATATTTTACATGTAAGTCCTTCCCAGTATAGCCATATTTTTTAACTATTTTGCAGCCAAACGTTGACTTGAGACCTTCTTGACCAGTCTGAGGACAGTTTGAAAATTGTATGAACTCTTGAAATGGTAGATAATGTAATTTAATTAATCAAAATTAAATTCGTTTATTATAATTATTCGACGAGTTGTCTGTCGTGTAACTCGACAATTACGTAAGCGGCACTTGGGTATAAAAACGTAGTCTCGATCATCCCATCCTCCAAAGTCAGGGGTTCTGAGTCCGCGTTCGCTCCATCATCAAGATGATGGAGCGAACGCGGACTCAGAACCCCTGACTTGGGAGGATGGATCATCCAGACGCTTAATTACATTTGTGCGTCTGGATTCATCTCTATATTGAACTCGTTATTATTACGCCCAAAACTGGACGTAATTTTTGATTGGATGATATTTTTATTGTCTAAAAAATTACTTCCGTTCATATCAAGAAGTGTATAAAAAATGTAGCAAAGTTTACATTTGAATATTTTTATAAAATATTACTTTACCAATTAATAAAACAAATATTATTGTTATGCACAATCAAGAGAGAATCTTACTGTGACGTCATTTTATAAGTATAGACATGTTTGCATGGTTTTCCTGGCCTAAAAATAGGGTCCTAAAAACAAAATCATTGTTTTGTCTCCACCTATTGGTAGCGAAATTACAACAAGGTGATCCCAGACGCTATTATATATGCGTCAGGGTGATCGAAACTAATAAAAACGGTGACTTGATTGCCACGGTCTTTACAAGTCCGTGCGAGACCGTTTTACGGTAGTCAAGGACGTTAAAAGCCCCCATAAGTAAGTAAGCCACGGTGCTTTTGACCACGCAACGACACGTTACTCTTTTATGAAAAAAATAAGTTAAAGATAGTTTGTATAATAATTAGTATGAATGTTTAACATGATAACAGTGATTAATAACACTTTATTATTCATTACAGGAATAATTTTCAAATTTTATGGTTAATTTTATTTTAGTAACTTTGTAAAAACAAAACCAAAAAAATCCGGATATTTTGTTTATGAATAATGATTCTAATTACAAAAGAATTTAACAAAGGTATGGCGTTTTCTTAAATTTAAGTTAATATGTCTATTTCAATTTTCTCTTGTAAATTGTGAGAATATATAAATTACTGCAAATTTAATGTAATGTTGACACATTTTTCAAAAATAAACATGCCTCGAAGACGTGGTTTCGGGGCTATTCAAAGAAGGGGTCCGTAGCCTTTACAGAATAGGGTTCCAGAACAACTTGTACCTGAACCACAGAGACTCGATCTATTACCGGTGTACGAGCACCATGGTCACAAGAAGCCCCAGTTGTCCAGGGAGTCCAAGCGGCAAAATTTTGAAAATAATGTTGACAAGAGATCAAGTAATTTAGAAAAAATAAACGGCAAACTTGTTTTGCAACCTAGACAACAAAAAACTAAAAGATTCTATCCGCTCATGGACAAATGCATTTCTTCTATCTATTATGATAGAAAATCATCCACATAAGGCTCTTTAGCTTATTCGTTACATAACGCTTATTAGAAACGTGGCTGAAAAAAACCAACTAGCAGGTGGTTACTTTATGACCAGCAATTTAGGTTGAGAATTTCCATGAACCATTAAAGTCTTGGGGTTCAATTGATGGCAAGCTATGGTTCCGTTTTATTGCTACACCTTTTAATAGAGCTACTATCCAAAAGTCGTCTAAATATGGTTATGATTACAACTATAAGGGTACATGCAACAAATTCAACTGCACTTATCGACATGCATGCATTAAATGTCAGATGAATCATCCTATTATAAAATGTTCAACTGTTTCCAGCAAAGCTCAACAAACTCGGACTAAAAATTCATTGGAAAAACCCAGCCATTTATTTAGGGCTAAGCAGCCGTCAAAGTAGCATATAACTATTTAAAGGTAGAAATTTGTGTTTCTTTATTGCAGAATCTACTAGTACAGATGAGTTCTGATCTTTAGGTAAATTGCCTATAAATGTTGTTGAATTATGTCGTATGTTGAAGTATTATCCCGACTATGACAGTGCTTTAATTTAGAAAATGGTTTCAAGTTTGGCTTTCCGATACATTACACAGGTCCACGATCAGCTGTGGATTGTAAAAACCTAAAATCTGTTTAATTTCCTGATGTTGTGGCACAAAAACTTCAAACTGAAATCGAATTGGGAAGAATTTTAGGATCATTCTGCGAACGACCTATTTCAAATCTCAGGTGCAGCCCCATCGATATAGTTCCTAAAAAGCAAGGAAATGTGATTTAAGTCGGCATTTCGCTTGCTGCCTATGTATCCAGGGTCTTTTGACTTGTTAGGTATTAAATAAAATGGGAATTATTTTATAGACAAAATGCTGCACATGGGCCTTTCTCAATCTTATTCCTATTTTGAGAGGTTCTCAACTTTCATTGAGTGGGCTGTGAGAATAGCGAGTAATTTCCAAGATACAGATAATTATTTAGACGATTTCTTTTTTGCGGGAAAGGCCTGCACAGACGATTGCAGGAATCTTCCATTCTGTTTGTGAACGTTTGAATGTATCAATTGCTCATGAAAAAAACGGAGGGTCCTACAACAAAAATTGAATATTTAGGCCTTTCAATCGATTGTGATGATGTGGTTATCAAAATTAGATTGTTTAGCTTAATGACAAACTTAAATATGTTTTACCAAAAAAGTGACACTTGGAACTCTTCAGTCATTAGCTGGTTCATTGGCCTTTAGTTCACGAGTCATTAAGGTCGGTAGAGTATTTATAAGACGTGTTTATGCTTCTTTAAGTAAAGCATCCCATCCTCATCATTTTATTAGGGTAACTTTATCGATGAAGAGTGATCTTAGGGTTTAGAAAGAATTTCTTGCTAATTTGAATGGCGTATCTTGCATACCTGATGTTAATTGGACAACCAATCATGATTTACAACTTTACACAGACAGTGTTGGTGGCTCGGCAAAAGGATGTGGTGCTTTTTATGCAGGAAAATGGACATTTTTACAATGGCCAAAACATTGGAAATGCACTTCTATTTTAAGGGATATCACATATTTGAAATATTTCCTATTAGCTTAGCACGAATTTTCGAACAAAAAGGTCGAGTTTTTGTGACAATCAGTCTGTAGTTCTAATGTTCCAGGGTTCACAACAAAAAATAATTCAAGGGTGAAGGAACCGTACTTGTCATTGTTCTGTCACTTCTAATGTTCTGTCACTTCTAATGTTCATTATTTATTCAAAAACGGATCAGCGGTAGATCGTGCGTTATTGCAATCAATGTAAATCTGCCATTTTCTTTATTCAAGTTGTTGGGTGATTACATGCGAATGAGGCCAGTCTTTGAAGGTCCTTTAATTTCTCATTTAAATCGAAAACCACTACAATTTGTTTCAGTAATACATTCTTCTCTAAACTTTATGGGTTACAACGCACGAAATATAAATACACATTCATTTAGGATAGGTGGCGCCACACACGTTGCCAACTTGGGTTGTAGTGATGCAAGGGAAGTTGGCCGTCTAACCCGTATCAACGATATATTAGGTTATAACTCAGTTTTAGCAACTTTATGTATCAAGACTGTATGGATTGTTATTCGTGTCAAACAACAAAAAGAAAAAAAATATTTACCGGTATTTCGTTTCGTTTAATAAACCTTACAAACGATTTAATTAACCGTACAAACGGATTAATAAATCGTTTAATAAAACGTACAAACGATTTAATAAACCGTACAAACGATTAAATAAACCGTACAAATGGATTAATAAATCGTACAAACGATTTAATAAACCGTACAAACGATTTAATAAACCGTACAAATGGATTAATAAATCGTAAAAACGATTTCATAAACTGTACAAACGATTTAATAAATCGTACAAACGGATCAATACACCGTACACACGATTTAATAAACAGTACAAACGGATCAATAAACCGTACAAACGGATCAATAAACCGTACAAACGATTTAATAAACCGTACAAACGATTTAATAAATCATACAAACGATTAAATAAACCGTACAAACGATTTAATAAACCGTACAAACGATTTAATAAACCGTACAAACGATTTAATAAACCATACAAACGGAATATTGAATCGTACAAAGATTTAATAAATCGTACAAACGATTCAATAAACCGTACAAATCATTTAATAACCCGTTCAAACGGATTAATAAATCGTACAAACAATTTAATAAACCGTACAAACGGATTAATAATCCGTACAAACGGATTAATAAATCGTAAAAACGATTTAATAAATCGTACAAACGATTTAATAAATCGTACAAACGATTTGATAACAGTACACACGATTTAATAAACCGTACAAACGGATCAATAAACCGTACAAACGGATCAATATACCGTACAAACGGTTTAATAAATCGTACAAACGATTTAATAAGCCGTACAAACGGATTAATAAACCGTACAAACGATTTAATAAACCGCACAAACGGATTAATAAACCTTACAAACGATTTAATAAACCGTACAAACGATTAAATAAACCGTACAAACGATTTAATAAACCATACAAACGGAATAATAAATCGTACAAACGATTTAATAAATCGTACAAACGATTTAATAACCCGTACAAACGGATTAATAAACTGTACATATGATTTAATAAACCGTACACACGATTTAATAAACCGTACAAACGGATTAATAAAACGTACAAACGATTTAATAAACCGTACAAACGAAATAAATATTTTTTTCTTTTTGTTGTTTGGCACGAATAAGCAGTCGTAGTAGAGAGCTCGATAATTAAGGAAGCATAAAATCACACATGTCACAGACCAACTACAAAAGATCTTGGCATGGCGTCTACTTTGTCTGGGTAGGAATGAGTTAGATGCGTTGGAGCAACCTTATGCCTCTTACCAGGTCTGTTGTGTTTGTTATAGATTGCATCACGCTGTAGTCATTCATTGCGGTAGAAATGATCGGAAGCCCCGAAAATCTTTGCGGCTATCTTATTTATGATATCAAATACACACTGGCAAATAATTTACCAGGGATTGCAATAATATGGTCAAATATTCTTCCGAGATTGCAGTGGCGATATTCGTCAAATCTTGTTAAAGTGGATAGAGCTAGAAGAAGAATTAATCGCTTTGCAAGGTCTCACTTGCTAAAACAAAATTGTAACATAATACAATATCCCGATTTCGAAGATAGACTTCCTGCTTTGTTCAATGATGATGGCGTTCATTTATCCTTCATTGGTAAGGATATATTTATCAATACGCTATGAGGCGCTCTTAAAGCTTTCTTTGCTAACCCTCATATTCATGTATATCCACATTATTGAGGCTGGTAATTTGTATTTCTAAACCGTTTGACAGTGAGAATACTTTCGTTATTGATCGTATTCTCATTAATGAAATCAGTCTGCGCATTAAAGAACAAAGACAATTAGAACAAAAATTTAAAAAAAAGAAGAGCAAATTAAACTGAAAGAAGTAATGATACAAGAAGATATGAAAGAGAAAATAATGATCATGGAAAGGCTGCACATGGCAGAAATACATAATATTGAATTAGGAAGTACCATCAAAACATTGCATACACGCATTGAAATGCTTCAATCACAGACTAAGGGTACAAGCAACTCGACAGTAACACCGAAGAATGATTATGATGAAACAGATCAGATAGTTATTGGAATTAGAAAACGTGTCACCAAATACGTCCTAAATAAAATAGATAAGAAAGAACTTGAACTATTAGAAAACTCCAGCAAAAGTGCTCTAATGCCTACAGAGCCACATTGTAAAGAACAACAGAACCTGACCGGAATTCCAGTGACACTTTCAAATGATGTTGGCTATGGTACACATATGATGACGGAATGCTCGACTCCAACAATAAAGTATTGAACACAAAATCAAGAACAAGCTAAAACTCAAAAATTATGCAAACAAGTATAAATATACTACAACCTCGACAACACTTACAAGGTGGCCCTAATCAACAACAATCTCCAGACGCTCCTAACCAACAACAAATTCCAGGTGTTTCAACCCAACAACATAGAAATAGTAGTGATCCTTACAGATCAAAAAATGGCCAATATAGTTATCAATACCAGTGAACTTTGGGCAAAAGGGCAACCTATTTTCTACCAACAGAGAACTCCACTTGTTTACCCATAAGAAGCCTCCATCCGTACCAGACCTAGCACTTGACAATGATAAATGTATTGAGGAAAATGTAAGTAGATGTGAATACAGAGACATTGTAAATAGCAAGGACGCATACAGTAGTAAAATGTGTGTATTTTAGATTTTAACTGTAAAAACATTTTAACTTTTGTGCCCTTTTTTGTGGAAGTCAATGAATTTGCTGACATTATTCTTTTACAAGAACATTGGCTGTATCTCTGTCAATTAGCTAAGCTAAATGAAATAAATGAGAATTTTTCTGGCGTAGGAAAAGCTGTAGACTCGCAGGACCTGATCGCACCTTTACAAATGCCAAGAGGTTATGGTGGAACAGCTATATTATGGAACAAAAAAATTGATTCAATCATAACGCCTTTAGAGGTAGGATCTGAGAGAATTCAATGTATTGAAGTCAACTCTGAACCAAAATTAATAGTAGTATCACTGTGTATGCCTTGTAAAGTTACAGCTGATCATCAGAATTAATTTCTTGGATGTATTGATCAATTACCACATATAAAGAAACCCATAGCTTTGTAATAGGAGGATATTTTAATGAAGATATCATTAATGGTAAAACTTCAACAAGAAAGAGGGGTATTAATGACTTCATGAATGAATACCTGTTTATAGCTGAAAATAAGGGACCAACTATTATAAATAATAGAGGTTCTACTTCTATTGACTTTTTCATATATCAACCAAAGTTAAAGAACAGAATTGTAGAACATCGAAAAATGGAGCTAGCTTCAAATGTATCAGATCATTACCCTCTCCAGCTGAATCTACAAGTTCAAACCAGGGCGAACCAAAACAATAGAGAAGATTTACATTTAAAAGCTACAGGAGAAAAAAATCTATGGGATAAAGTTGATAAAAAAGAGTATGAACACAATATTACATGGGAATTGTAAAAGATGGAGAAATAAAAATTGATAATGAAGCCACAACCGCATTCAAGAATCTCAATAATATTATTGAGAAAGATGTATCAAAATTTTACACAAAAGAAAGAAGAAAAGAAAAGCTAAAATTAATACAATGTATAATGACAGAAGACATTAAAACAGCAATAGCTAACAAGAAACTAGCTTTTCACAGATGGAAACTACAGAGAAGACCAGAAAACTCTAATAATAAATTCTTGTTAGAGAAAAGAAGAACGAACTACCAATGAACTAAGAAAGATATGTAGAACAGAAAATGCACTCCAAAGGATGAATGATAGACAGAAGCTAATTGATGCAAGAACTACAGATATGAAGACATTCTATAAAATTATACCAAATCAGAGAGGGAAAATGTCTAAACATATAGATCAGCTAAATGTGGGAGAAGAAATATTTCTTGCAGAAGACATATCACTGGGTTGGCGTAATCACTTTCGGGAACTATCCAAGAAATACTTGAATCCTTATTATAACCAGGAATATCTAATGGAAGTTGAAAAAGAATACAAAATCATTACGGACATTTGTAAGGAAATATTTATACACAATCCTATCACATTAAAAGAAGTACTAGAAGCAGTAAGAGATATGAACAGAAACATGGCTGCCGACTATTTTGGTATTACCTCAGAAAACATCATTTATGGAGGGAAATATCTACATCAATATTTACAACAAATGATTAATAAACTACTTAAACACGGACTTATTCTAGATATTATAAAAGTAGGTACTGTATACCCTGTCAACAAAAATAAGGGAGATCCATGTGATGCCAAAAATTACCGTGTTATAACCGTTACACCAACTATAACTAAAATCATAGAAATAATTATCAAGTCAGAGCAATTCAATTATGTTAGAGAAGCAAAGTCATTTACAAAGGGAATTCACTAAACAAACCTCTCCACTGCAATGTGAACTAATAATTGAGGAATTCGAAAGAGAGCACAAAGACAATAACCTGCCAACATATATAGCAATGCTTGACAGTAAATCTGCATTTGATGTAGTTGTACATGCTTATTTAATAAGAAGACTATTCCAAATAGGGATTGATGACCAATCTATTACAATTCTAAGCCAACTATATGATAATGCAACTTCATGTGTGAAATGGAAAGGAACAAATTCTGAAAATTTCATTAAGGAGTGAGACAAGGAGGTGCTATAAGCGCAGATTTATATAAAATATATATCAATCCATTATTTGATTTTCTAGCTAGTACTGTTCTTGGAGGACATATAGGAAATGTAAATTGCTGTGCTCCAACTTGTGCAGATGATGTAACCATTATATCCAATTGCCCGTTTGAGCAAAAAATGCTTATATATATAACCTACGAATATAGCAAAACTGAAGCTTTTTCAACCAACTACAAGTGTAATACTACCAAAACTCCGCTAAGAGACATTTCTGACGAAAATTTGTAAAACAAAGCTACCCATATTGGAATAAATAAAAGTGAATATGACACAGCTATATTAACTGTTGAAGAGAGTATAAAAAAGCTAGGAGAGTAACATATAGTCTCATGGGAACAGGACTACATGGTAGAAATGGCTTGGATCCAGTGACTAATATATGAATAGTAAAAACATGTGTCCAGCCTATTCTAACCTATGGTTTGGAAATTGTCATACCAAGAGAAAATAATTCTAGAAAACCTTGGCTTATGTTATAAAAAGCTGTTGAAACAACTATTAACATTGACCAGAAATATTGCTGATCCTGCTATATATATACTGTGTGGTATGCTGCCTATTGAAGCAGAAATACATAGGAAAGTTCTTACTCTATTTGGTAATATTGAAAGGTCAAATCAAGACTCAACTGAATGGATACTAGTAATTGCAGAGAGACAATGTCCATAAAAACCTCGACATCCCATAGTTGGTTCATTAATGTTAAAAAGCTGTATCAAATATCTTTATAAACCGTTGACGAAACCACAATGGAAGATTTTGATACAGAACAAGATTAAAAACTATTGGTGCAAAAAGATTAACATTAACCATGAGTCTTGCCAATTTTCCACTATCCAAAGTATTACTGGGAGTTATGTTGTTGGAAAAGTTCACCCTCTATTGAAAACAAATTTAGCTAATACAAGAGACATTGCAAGGATTCCAGTTATGGTTAAAGTAGCAACTGGGACATATATCCTACAAGCAAGCAGAGCAAAATTTAATAATGCAAAAGTATCGGCAGAATGTAAATTGTGCAATGGTGACACAGAGAATCTGAAACATTTTATAACTGAATGCAAAAAACTTGACAGTGCTAGAAAAGTTCTAGTAAAATCTATACAAGGGCGACTATCCGAGTTCACATCACTATTTGATTGTAAATCCGGTGTAACAATTGAAGAAGTCATTATAAACCCATATCGATTATTGACATGTGATGTTTCTGATAGTGTACATGTATCAGCTTGCAAATTCATTGACTGCTTCATAGAGCCTGCACGTAGAGCTTTGTTATTTGGCTTGCATAACCTTAGATATATAGCTTTTGGCTGGACTGCAACAAACCTAGTGCTATTGGAGGGTTGGTTGTGTGTGGATCACGTCAATTAATTTTTTAAATATAACTGTGATCGTATAATAAGGACAGATTGTATATATAAAATTCCGTGAGTAAATAGAACATTCTTTGGTTTTACTTTTTAACATTGACCAGTGTTTTTATCAATATTCTACTCCTACCGGAGGTATGCCTTTACTGTCAGAATTTATGTGATACAGATACAGATTGGTGGATTCAGAAAAACAATTCAACTCTGGATCGCCCTGTGTTTTTAATATCACTATTGGATCGGAAAAAACCCTGTACTCCCTCTAGAATATATATTGCTCTTTTTAGTTGTCTACTTCATATTTAAAATATAAAGATTGGCTTTAAAAATTCAACTTTTAGAGAAAAAAGGCCAAAAACATTCTATTTAAAAAAAAAACTTTTTACATACCTGAGATGCACCAAAAAGGTCAAGACTGGAGGTTCGTGAACACAGTCTAGATGTACATGAAATGCCATATTGTAACGCATGTGCTTGATATATGGCCGTCTAAAATGTGTCGAACAAGTTGCTATAAATTTAAAACAATTTAAAAACCAGTGCCTTTTCTACGGTTTGACATGCTGTTAAAATTCTAAAATGCACCATTAGAGCAAATATATGTATATATAAGTGAGTAGCATAAAACAATAAAATTATTTACTTGCAAATGGAACAGCGGCACTCCGTTCTATTCCAGGACTGAATGAGAGACTTGAATTGAGAAAAACTGTTTTCAGTCCTGAAATGGTCTGGAAGGCTGTTCCACAATACAGCAGTAGCATAACGAAAGCTTTTCTTACCATATGATTTTACATGAGGTATGTCCAAAATACTGTTATACCAGAAATTATATTTAGACTGTTTTACATTAACAAGATTATGTAAGCACACTGGTGAAAGTTTGTTTATTATTTTGAAAGTTTCCAAAGCCATAGCTCGCTGACGACGAATCTGTAAGGAAGGCATCTTTGCTTTTTCCAAAAGTTGGTCATATGAGCTTGAATAGTCCTCATAAACAAAGCGTAGTGCCCTTTCTTGCACTTTTTCAATTTTTTTTTAATTCCTTTTAGTACAAAAATGCGATGCCAAAGGGCAGAAGTTAAAATTACTGAGAATGAAAGTGTGAACAATTGTGAGTTTGCTGAGTCTGTCCAAAAAATGGTCCCAAATGTTTTAAAATGTTAAGTTGCTGTGATGCCTTCTTGCAGATATTGTCTATATGAACATCAAAGTTTAACTGATAATCGATATCTACTCCCAATAATTTGACAGTTGATTCACAAGATATGGTTGCACTTTGGATATTTATACATGGATTTTTTGAAAACGTTTTCTTTCCTACAGCTAGAACTTGAAATTTTTCTGGATTAGCTTGCATCTTATTTACTTTAAACCAATTTATAAGTTCTATAGAATCTGTTTTTAAAGCAGAGATCAACTCATCATAATTTGGACTACAAAAAGATAAAGAATTGTCATCAGCATAGTTATATAGGGATCCCTGTTTAACAACTGAAAATATATCATTGATAAAAACATTAAATAGGAGGGGTCCCAAAATAGATCCTTGGGGTACACCCTTAAGGATATCAGCCCAACTGCTAATAATGTTGTTAATTTTAATTTGTTGTTTTCGATTTGTAAAATATATGATTTAAGGAGAGAAACTGAATGTGGCAAAACACCATATGCTGACAATTTGTCTAGCAAAATTTCATGGGGCAGACAGTCAAAAGCCTTGGAAAGATCCATAAGAACAGCCACAATATATAGATTTTTGTCCAAAGCAAAGCGCCAATCTTCAAGAAGTCTTAGCAGTGTAGTTTGACATCCATGTTTTTTTTCTAAAAGCACATAAATAGGGATTAAAAATACCATCAAAATAATCAGCAAGTTGAATTTCTAAAACCTTTTCAAAAATTTTTGACAAAATAGACAGCACACTGACCGGCCTATAATTTATCTTTTCCAAAGGATTATTTTTCTTATATAAAGGGGTAACTTGAGCTTCTTTAAGCCGATCAGGAAAAACAGAATAATTTATAGACAAGTTTATTAACAAAGTTAAATTTGGAATTATAGCCTCTTTACAGTTTTTTACAATCTAGGCAGGTATGCCATCAACTCCTGTTGCCTTCTTGATATTATTTTTTTTTTTAATCTTTTCAACATCATTACCATTTACGTTTGAAAAGCTAAAGTTATGTACTGTCTATAGTGTTTGGCTGTTCAGTTAGTACATTTTGGATGATTTCTGATTTATGGACATAATGTAGCACGTTATGGTGTTAAATCTCATGCCCCATTTGTTTGCCCAGATTTCTAGATTTTCAGGGTCTTTTTGCAGAATCAGGTGGTCATGTGGTGTGTTTGTCTGTAAAGGAGGCAGTCACCCGCAAATAGGCTGGGGGCACAACAGATTTGACATGATCTGATATGTCATTTATGTGACACCGGAACATTATAGGTCCTAGGACGATACCCTGCAGTACTCCTGAATCCACATATGCTTCTCCCGATTCTACGAAGTTTGTGTAGCCGTTTGTCAAGAGGAACGGTGTCGAAGGCTTTAGAAAATCTAGTGTGGCGATGTCTACTTGGCGTTGTTTGTTATGCTTTGTGAGAAAGACGTTCAGTGTTGTTATTAGTTGGGTTTCACATGAGTAACCCGGGTCGATCTAAAGCCATGCTTTAGGTTTGTAAGTATGTTGTTTGTTTCCAGGTCAGTGTTTCATCATATACAGTCCGCCATAAGTTAAGCATCACCTACTTTTACGGATCTTATCTTTTTTCAGCAACATAAACAAATGTGAAAATGTTTAATTTGTATGAAAATGTATATATCATTAGGAAATTTGAACCTGTAATATTCTTTATTTAAATCCTCAAATTGTAAAATTAAATTCTAGTGGTCTAATAATGATCACAAAAAATAGGCCAAAAAATCAACAAAACATAGGTGATTTTAAGTTTTAGTTTGACACAAAATTTTTCATTGTTTACAAAATTACAGTCAATCAACAAGTCCTGAGGTGAAAGAGTAACAAATCGACTGTCGGTTTGGCGTATTTTCCATCAATATCGGGTATAACCTCCACGCTTCCGATGTAAATGTTCAACACGCCGCCTGATTCCAGCAACTAAACGCCTAAGTTTGTACTTTGGAAATCTCTGCCATTCTTCCACAAGAGCGAGTTCTAATTCTTGAACATTTTGGCATCTTGGGTTCCGTTGATTGACTTTTCGCCCGATAAAGTCCCACGTGGAAGTGTGTCAATGGCTTCTGTTTCAATAAAGTCCCTCACAACACGTGCTCGATGGGGTCGAGCGTTGTAGTCTTGAAACATTGGCCTGTCTGCAAGAGCATGGTTGTCAAAATGTGGCCGAACATGACCATACAAGATGTCATCGCGGTATTTCAGACCAATCAATGTATCGTTGAGAATCTGTAAAGTGAGCTTGCAGTCACGTGAAAGCATCTCCATACAGTAACGCCGCCTACACCGAATTCAGTTGTTCCTACAATATGGTGTCTATCCAAAGCTGTATTCCTTTGCCGCCAAACACGTATCCGACCGTCAAAAGGCTTCAATAGAAAGCGGCTTTCATCTGACCAATAAATACGTCTCCAGCTTCTTAGATTCCAGTGACGATGATGTCCTTAAAAAGATAAATGAAACAAAATTAAAATTGTTTAGCGAAGGTTTATACAAAAAAAAATTATTTACCGTAATAATATATTAAAAAGAATATCATATAATATTTCCTCACTATATTAAGGTAAAATGATTATTTCAATATTTACTCATTACATTTAAAATTTTAAATTTGAAATGATGAAAAAATGTCTTCTACATCATTATTAGATCTTCAACTGGTCTGGTAGATGCTCCAGTTGCGCGGTAACCATGCAGAATTGCTAATCCACTGGTTGTCCACGTAGGCTACAAGCTGCTTTAGTTCTGTCGATGTAGCTCTCTCTGACAGCTGGTCAAATGCAGGCTGGATGTCTATGGCTGGTAAAAAGGGTAGAGCCATGAGTGACCTGATGTACCTATACTCAGGTCCTCGCTTGCCGTAGGTGGTCTTTAATCCCAAGTCCTGCACCTTTCGCCAAGTCTTGACACTGAAGATTGATCAATCTGTAAAACACAAATATAAATATATTAAAATATTTTAATTGCAACCATATAAATAGAAAACTATCATTAACCATTACATCGTTATTTAATGTAATAGAAATCTTTTTATATATGTTACATAAATTCATCAAATTAGATAAAATATATTAACTTACAACAAAGCTCAGGTCTTTTGGCTCTTCTGGTCGAAGTTTTTCTCTTACTAGGTTGCAGAGTCTGTTCAGGTTCTTTAAATTCGGCAGCTGGTGGTCGTCTGGTTCTATGTGCTCAAGCGTAATCTTGACGGCTCTGTAACTTTACCTACAAAAAATAATTTTATTGGTTCAAATACAACAATTGATCAAGATCTGTATTAAGACAATAATTATAATACATACGAATTATGTTTACAAAATTACAAGTACTGTGTGAGTGAATAAATTTATTTAAATATTTTATGAGTATATCTGTAACGAATTTTAACAACATTTTAATAAGAACCTCAATGAAAAATAATAAAATTTACCAGTGTTGCATATTCTATGCTGCCACGTACCTTTCACATCTGTCGCACTGTAAAGCGTGTTGCCTTGATGAAACTTTACGATGGCAATCTACACATCTGTTTGAAACATCCATTTTTGAAATGACAAAAACCATAGTGGAAATGTTTTTATATATCATAACTTCAAAGTCGGCTTGGGGCCTCGGTGGCCGAGTGGTTAGGTAGTTCGTCTGCTATTGTTCACGTGGTCTGTCAACACTGAGATTGCTGGTTCGATTCTCACTGCAGGCAGGGTGTACTCGACTTCAATCTTAATTGACAATGATTGCCAGTTTTCATACCGCAGGTCGGGGGTTCTCTCCGGGTACTCCGGCTTCCTCCCCCAATAAAAACTGGACGCCATGAAATAGCTGAAAAGTTGCTGAAAGTGGCGTTAAAACACCATTCAAACAACAAACAAAAAAGTCGGCTTTTTGTTGTTCCAACATTCCGATTGAGAAAATATAGTACCAAGCAAGCTTACTTTGAATTCAAAACTAAAGGAGGCCATATCATGTTTCTGTTTATACACCTCTTAATTAAGTTAATTATAAACAACATTGTGTTACAATAACCCTTTATATTCTATTTATTTATTAATTATGTGCAATCATAACGACCAATACAAAATCATAAGCAATTAAAATTTCATCAAAAAACCTTTAATTAACATTTCTATTATGAAAAAGCGATGATCAATTAATTTTAATCAATTATTACAATTATTACATTTATAGGAAACTATAACTAAATATTATCAACTAAATATTATATACTTTTATTTTATAGTCCGAATTTGTCCACCGTAAAATCCCTATTTTGCAATAGTAGGCCGAATTTGTTATAGTCCGAATTTGTTATAGTCTGAATATGTAATGGTCCGAGTTGTCCGGTTACCTTTTGAGAATTATCTGTAGTTTTCCCACGTTTTGTTTGTTTGTTTTTTTTTTTTTTTTTTTTTGTTTTGTTTGTTTGTTTTTTTTTTTGTTTGTTTTGTTTTGTCTTGTCTTTTTGGCTTGCCTATAAAGCAATATTTCTTTTTAACGTATTTTTCTGTTTCCTTTTTAACCATGGGATGTTGTTTCGTTTGCTCTTATCTCTTTGTTTGGGATGTCGGCTTGCATTGTCCTGAACAAACATATATTTCTAATGAAGAATAAATACGAATGTAAATTGCAATACTTCATCCGAAACGAAAAAAAAAGAATATTTTATATTGCAGTTGTCATATAACAAAACAGTCGGTAGAATGACTAGCTGACCTTTGTCCCCTTTCCAATTTAACACCACAGTATATACACATGTACAATTGTCGAAATTGGCAATATTTTCAATATAAATATGTGTTCGATTGTTTTATTATAAAGAATATGATGACATTTGTTGTTATGTAATTTATCGGTCGATAAAAATTAGTAGGGCTTGTTTTAATAGTGTTTTTTTTTTTACATTTCGACAGCAAATAAATCTTGCTTATCTTGTCTTGTCTTAAACGGTTATCGCGTGTTTTCCGATATTGTTCTCATTTTAGATTTGTGTTACTCATCGGAAATCTCGGTAGTTATCTTCAAAATGTGTAGTAAAAGCACGTAGAAAAGAATATCGAACAGGAATTGGGCAAATGGCCGATATGTCCCAATTTTCAATGGTTGCAGTGTTTGCTGCCTTAATTTTCTTAACATGGCGAGATCTTTCACACACAGAACAAGCAGAAACACACAAGGATATCAAAGCACCTAAATTAGCACTTGCTACCCCAACAATCAAGTTTCTTTTTTGGTAGGTATTATTACTCAACACAATAAATTTCCTTTTGTTAAGTTATCATTTGTCACGTGAAATTTTTCTGCGTTTTGATAACCGAACCAGACATATGATTACATATTTGTGACAGTAAAATGTAAAATAATACTGACAATAATTAGTTCTACTCCAGTATTTTGTTCGCCTTGAAAATTTTACAGGGGATTTCAGAGCTCCAGATAAGATTTTCTTCATTACCATTAGGTTTTTCACCCATCTGATGATTTATTTCGTTGGGTATTTTTTTTATATATCAGTTTTATCATTGTTTAACCCACTCAAAAATAAGTTATAATTGGGTTTTACATCCATCTACAGTTTATTGAATTGGGTTTTTTTTTTATGATATTGTATTGTTTGGCTTAATAGGATGTCGGGGAAGCCTTTTTTTAGTATTCATGGTGCCACAACAAAATACTATACTGGTTCTAGCCATAAATACAATTTTGGAAGAAGTATAGTCAACAGGGAACGTGCATCTCTTCATTGCAAAATAATGGAAATCATAACTATGAAACTCAGTGTGACTTTTTACCACACGACACCACATGTTATACAAATATACAAAAGCTTTATTTAGTGTCGATGTTATCATAAACAGACAAACATAAGCTCCTTGGAGCTTTTAAAATCGACATAACATACATATTTTAACATACAACGACATGCACATATAGTAAAAACACATAATAATAATTTAAGTTCCATTTAAAAAATCATATTTGCATGCAACATTTATAGGAGCACAACATTTATACACTACAGATCGCGTGGAGTCTCCGCTTCCCACGCGCCCACCGCGGACGTGGGCATCCCGTGGGCATTTACGTCCACTCTCGTCCGCGGCCACGGTGGGCCCCGCGCAATCGCGTGGTGTTATGTCCACGGTTGCCCACCTATACACGTGGGCGGATGTTATACGTTCAAGTGAGAAGAAAACGTCGTAACAACAAAAAACTGTTCGGAAAGTTTTACCGATATAAAACACGTCCATTTCAGCTAGTTTGCCATAATGTTTCCGTTAGTACGAGCCAGTTTCACATTATTGTATCTTACATTATTATTTTAAACTAATGCATCGTTTAAATAACTTAACAAATATATCTATCTAAAGAACGCTTACAATTGCGTAATTGATGATACTTGCAAGTTGAAAAGTTCGTATTCACTAAAAAAGAATCATAATGCGGAGTTTTCTGTCAACAAAAATAATTGTGTTTACAAATATCAGTTGCTTAAGCAATGGATCACATCGTCCAGTGCAAAAAAAAATTATTTCTTTTCCCGAGAAAGAACCAAATTACTGTATATTTGTACATGTGTATTATTGAAATGCGACATTACTGCCGTTATTTAACATCTTGATTTACTTAATATCGGTATGGTTAAATAATATTTATGAGTAAAATAAATCAAAAACATACAAATGTAACACCGACGTGCTTAAGCTTTTGTACGTGAATTACTACTCGGTTTGGCAATAATACATGGGTTATCACTTTATTATATTTCCTCATATTTCCCCGGTAATAAAATTTTTTTTATTAACGCAAGACTTTTTAAAATTATCCCCCATGCTGACGGTATCCTGCATTTATCTACGGGGGGGGGGGGGGGGGGGGGATTTATTATATGCACTGCAAAACGAAGGTTGACATTTCCACGGGTGTATGGTGTGAATCCTGACGCAAAAAATAGTTGCATGTAATATTTATCAAGATATAGTTTATAAATCTTTGTACATGCATGTGTAAGTATGTTTCAACTTTCTGCATATTATTATATCTTAGCATATGCATCTTCCAAACACTGTAATTAAACGAACTCACAACTATTCCATGTTTTATTTTTAATTCTTCCTCATCTTTAACAAAAACAAATGAAACATGACAATTCAATAAAATATTGCAACAATAAATATGTACATGTACATAGATAGGAACTAGTATATTCCGCTACATCAGCGTTCTTCTGTCTACAAGCCTTTTGGGCCGGTCTTCTTAAGGACTCATTGACCTTAGGTATAACAGTGTCTCTAAAAACCTCTTCTTTCTGACACTCTGGATAGTGTAAACAGACATACTGTTTTGTCACGTCCTTTATTCTGGAGCTGATTTCTCTTTTGCCATGCTGGCCTCCTCCGTTCCAGTTATATAGCTGGCGGAGTCTGTCTGGACCGAACAGTTCTGGTTGCAACTCTTTAACTATTAATGATGCAAAATTGCCTGCAGTCACCGATCTGGCTTTCAACGCTGCCAATTTGTCATTGGCGATTTTTAGGTCATCTGGTATTTCTATCGATGACGCCGGTCCTTCTGGGTGGGAATTTCCTGGCTCCCTAAAGGCATTTGTAATGGTGGTCATCATAGTTGCCATCATTCTTTTCAGCTCACTAATTTCTTTGTTATTGTGATTGATCCCTCTGATGACCACATCTAGTAGGGGATATAACCGCGACTCATCGGCAAACAGGGTCCTTGGAATGCTCTTATTAAATGAGCTTGTTGAGGGTGTAGATTCTTGGACCTGAGTTATGGGCACCATGGGTGTTGTCACTGTTGGGGAATCAATGCTGGTTTCAGAATCCGATGGTGCTTCTCCTGTGGATATCACAGATGCAGCTGGCTTTGACTGAAAAAAGAAACACCGGTCAGTATGACAATATTTATGTTTAATCTTTATTCATGTGTAAAACGAGAGCCATACATGTATATGCTTCATAGCTATATGTCAATGCGTTCAGTTTTTATTCGGGGAGGACATTTTTTAAATATAGAAACTTGCACTTTTATGGAAGAAATGTGTATTTACACACTTTTTCATGTTTCACCTGATATGCGTGTATTTAGTTACAATAATAAAAATATTAGCGGGCCTATAAATATTACAAAATATAAATACATAGTTTCAGGTTTTTCATTATATATCAACCAACCATTTTCCGATTATCTACAAGATGTTTTGTATATAAAAAAAACTTACCGCTCCATCACATTGAATAAATCCCCTTGTACGTATCTGTAACTTGTGGTCTATCACATATTTCACTAGGAAGTGTGAACTTTCTTTCTCTTGTAAGGACAAGGTTCGGAAAGTAGGCATTATCAGTGTTTAAGTGTAGCAATGTTAAGAGCATAAAGCGAATGTGCTTTTTCGAAAACTACTTTGGTTTATATAACAACCGTACAGAATTGTATCAGGTGGTCATGTTTTTTTAGCAATTAAAATTTGTGTCAAGGGGTAATGAATATTGTCATTCCATTCCACCATCCTGTTTAATACGTTATGGTTTCATTTGTGATTTTATTGTTTGAGTAATTATAATTAGCTTCTAGGTCTATAGAGACTTGCAATTATCCTGTGACAATAAAACTTTTATAAGTTTGTATACACCTATTAATTATTTTCTCTTGATCTTGACAACTCTGATCAAAAATTACATTGTAATTAATATAATGTATATCCTTTCTACAAACACAAAGGCACATTCAAAATTTGAATAAATATTTATTACGAATTTCAGGGCTCACGCTGGGTCAAAATTATAGGGAGAAGTCACTTCTCTTTTGGGTGGCTGACAGGGAGAAGTGAGGATAGAACAGGGAGAAGTGGATGGAAAACAGGGAGAAGTTGCAGTATATGTCGCGAACGCGTCCTGTTTACTTTGTTTTTTTTTAAATTAGTGTTGGCATTTGCATTTTTATTATGTTTTTTAGCAGTTTAATTTATTGAGAATGAAGTATCAAAGATTTAATTAACTATTCAGTATACTTATTTCACACATTTTCAAAAATACAAAAAAACATAACAATAAAAAAAGAATCAACGGTCACAAAACTGTTCATTAAAATAAATGTTTCTTTGTCATTGATACACAATTTGATTGATTTATAATGAAGTACTATTAGAACTAGAAGAAGAAAATTACATCATTGTGACACATAATATATTATGTAAAATTGTAAAATTCACTATTAAAAGTATTTAAACATATTTAAATTAAATTTGTTTTAAGTAGCTGCCAAAATACTATTTTTACTACGTGTCTATCATTGCAAAACGCATTTCAACACAATCAGCGTAGTATATTTGCAATCTCCGGCACCAAATTCATATCCGCTCCGGAAATTTTCACAAATTCTTGTGCTCTGAACTGGTTTTCGGTTATATAGTAAACCTACGCTTTATATACCAAATAAAAATTAAAAGGGTACCAGTTCAACTTTGGCGCGTAAACATAATAAACATGACGCGGTATCAAAAATATGAAGATTTCTTACCAAAATGGGAATAAAATTTGAAAGGGGACATTAGGCGATTCTACAAAATGAAAGGGCGACTTCACTTCGCTTTTGAAGATGATCGACGGCGAAGTGGGACCACGATAAGGCGACTTCTTCGCCCGAGTCGCCCTCCAACGTGAGCCCTGGAATTTATCATGTTTTGAAAACCAACCTATTCTCTTTTAATTAATTTGGTGGCCACCTGTTTGCACTTGTTATGTAATCACAGGTGTGATAAACAAATGGTTCAATAAACAACGATGTCGTAAGTTGTCTGAGAGTAGCTAATACCTGTGTCATCATATAATTTGTCTTTTTATGTACAGTGTGTATTTGCATGCTTGACACTGTTGGCAACTCGTTAGAAACGCATAACAAATTAACACTTTGTGGCAATTTATATTTTAAAACGTAAATTAAAAAGATAAAATCGGTCGTTTATTTCCGTTTAGTTGACGTTGAAATCTTTTAATATGGTAATTCTTTCTCATTGCCAAACTCGTGAGAACATTAATATTGGCTAACAGAAAGACAAGAAACGAAAATTATCATGTAACTTGAGAAATCCGGAATGTTCGGATCCGATTTTGTGCTTACGACAACCAATATCCGACACTACTTCCGTTTGTGTCAGTACACAGTTTTTTAAAGTAAAATGACAATCGGATCTCATCCATCATCGGCGAATCACAAATCATACAAATTTTTTGATAACGTATATTTAATTCTACAAGATAATATTCTAGATGAATATTTAATACGTATTTATGTTTCATCTACACATGGAACTGAACTAGGTTTGTCAAACAATAAAAACATCGTACGGCTAAAATGCTGTTGACTTTTTTTTTTAATATTCTGATATTCTAAACCTTTTAAACAAGTAATTGGAACACGTAACATGGATTTTAATATTATACTTCTTCCGCCCACCGTGGACAACGGTGGGTATTGTGCACACCATGAAGCCCACGGTATGGAGTGGGCACTTGGCCCACCGTGGTCAATAGGTGTGGGCATAGAGTGGGCAGCCCACGGTGGGCCCGTGGGAAGCGGAGACTCCACGCGATCTGTAGTGTATTATTATCTTAAGAAGCACTATGGGGCAGCAAAATAGATAAATAGATAAATAAAAAGCGCAAAGCAAATAATCAAAGAAGACATTGATATTTAGCATGCATACACCAGTACAGAGACATACACAATCTACAAATAAAACATTATGATATTTTAAAATTAAATTACAAGCATACTTCACATTTGCAATAACACGCAGAAGTTTCATATAAGCTGAAAATTGAAGCATCAATGGGAGAAGCAGGAAGAACAATGGCATGACTTGCCGTTCCAGGAGTTCAGAAGATTTTTAAATTGATTAAAAGAAGTTTCTTTGCGGAAGTGGTCGGGCAAATCATTCCATGTTTTGGCAGCAAAATATTTGAATGAATTTAAGCCATACCTGGATGTTTTGACACTAGGTAGTTTAGCTGTATGTTGGTATCTGAAATTATATTTATGATCTTTTATATCAATTAAATCATGGAGATACACTGGGCTTTGTTTGTTTACTATTTTGAAAGTTTCTAGTGCAATATTTCTTATTCTTCTTACTTTTAAGGATGGCATTTTTGATTTAATCAGTAGTTCTTCATAAGTGCTGTTATAGTCATTATAAATAAATTTAAGGGCTCTTTCTTGGATTTTTTCCATTTTATTGGTATTAGCTTCATTACAAAAGTGCCAGGTGACAGGGCAGTAATTGAAGTTTGATAGAATGAAGGTATGGTACTAGTATATTGTTAATCTGCCTAATTTGTTCAAGTATTTTCCTACTCTTTTAAGTGTGTTTATTTAGTTGTCGTGATGCATTTTTGCATATATTAGCTATATGGGTATTGAATTTAAGCTGGTAGTCAATTGTTACCCCTAAAAGTTTTATTTCGTCTTCACATTTTATAATATTATTGTTAATGTTAAAAGTTAAATTTTTATCATGGGTTTTATTTCCAATAGCAATAGCTTGAAATTTATCCGGGTTTGCTTTCATTTGGTTTACAGTAAACCACTCTATTAATTTTGTACTGTCTGTTTCTAGTTTAGTTTTTACTTCTTCAAGGTCATATCCGGCATAGGAAAGCGTGTTGTCGTCCGCATAGTTGTACAGAGAAGAGTCATGTATAAAATAGAAAATATCGTTAATGAATATATTGAAAAGAACAGGACCAAGAATAGATCCCTGTGGTACCCCTTTATAGATTTTCTCCCAATCACTTATGGATGAGCCCACTTTGACACACTGTTTCCTATCCCAGAGATAATCTTGAAGAAGCTCAAGAGCTGTACCTGTAACGCCATATGACTTGAGTTTATCAATTAAAAGGTTATGAGGTAGACAATCGAAGGCTTTGCTTAGGTCCATTAATATTGCAGCAGTAAATTTTTTATCATCCAATGCTTTTTTCCAGTCTTCCACTATTTTTAGAAGGGTAGATTGACAGCCATATCCAGCGCGAAATGCCGAAAGATAGGGGTGGAATATTTGATTGAAATACTCGGTTAATTGATCATTTATGGCCCTTTCGAAAAATTTAGATATATAAGGCAGAATACTTACAGGTCTATAATTAGATATTTCTAGGGCATTTTTCTTGTAGCAGGGAACAACCTGTGCCTCTTTCAATTTATTTGGAAATTTTGAGGATGTGAAGCTTTTATTTATCAAATTTGTTATAGGCTTGATGATAACAGGTTTTGCAAGCTTTAATAGTTTAGGTGAAATACCATCTTTACCTGTAGCTTTCTTAATATTGGCCTTATTAATTTGTTTTTCTACAAAAGTAAATTCAATTTCTTTAAATTTTAATGATTCAAGATCTTTCCTATTTTCTTTTATCTTTGTTAAGCTTGGATGTTCATTTTCATTAGTACATGTAGTAACATTTGTTCCGATGTCTTTTGCTACATTTATAAAAAAGTTGTTGAATTGTGTGGCTACTTGTGTCTGGTCACTAATAATTTTATTATTTTCTTCTAAAATTATTTCATTATTATTTATATTGCCTTTATTACTTAGAAATGGTTTTATTGTAGGCCAAAAATTGCTAGATCTAGGTCCCCCTACACACCTTTCGAAGAAATATTGCTTCATAGATGCTTTTCTAATTTTATTTACTAAGTTTCTTTGTTTTCTATAGTTTTCCCAGTTCTTGCTAGATCTATATTTTAAATATTTATTGTGGAGCATCTTTTTTCTATAT